>PVKM010013427.1:0-30281 GCA_004027735.1 Carollia perspicillata
AATTCCTTTCCCGTGACACCACAAAAAAGCCCACTTTCACTGGCAACAGGTTCAAGTCCAAATTCTGCATTGATTAGCTGAGTGATTTTAGGCAAGGTACTTAGAATCACTGTGTCTCAGTTTCCTCATTTTAAAAGTCAGTAATATTATCTGCTTCAAACTGTTGTGATGAGGAGAAATGAACCGATATACACAGATGCTTAGAACAATGGTTCTAGCAAGCAAACAATTAGCTATCAAAATTCTTATGCATAAGCAAAATACCTGTGCTCTATGTTGTAACTGCCAGTACTCATTTTTAGCATAAAGTCTGACCTATATAGGTTGACGTGTTTACATTAGTAGATAGTATTTCTGTTCCCTCAGCTGTGTAAGCTTGGGACCTATCCTTGAAAACATCCTCTCCCTTATCTCCCACATGCAATCCAGCTGCCATCTTCTCCATGATACATCTTCAGTCGAGTTGCTTCATCCCTACCACCCCCTGCTCTGGTTTATGTCATCATCATTCTACTCCTGAACATTGCAGTCACCCGCAATTGTTTTCCGTTCTTCTTTTTTGATACTCTCCAGGTTACAATGCAGCAGTGAGAGGTCCTTAAAAGCAAAAACATGTCAAATCACTCTCCAGAGTAAAACTTTTATAAGGTTCTTGGAGGGAAAACCCAACTCCTTAATATTCTTAAAGAACCAGAGTGTGATCCTGTCACTCCCTAACAACTGAGCCCCATCTTGGGTCACTTCTGAGCTTATCTCCCATTCCTTGAAATTGCCGGTCTCTCTCCCCTCTCAAGCCTTCCATCTGCTCTCCATTTGCCTGAAATGATCTTCCTCCCACCCTGCACATCTTGTCGGGCTCAGCCTCTAAGTTACTGCCTCAAAGGAGCTTCCCCGACCCTCTTTCCCTCACTCGAAGTGCTGCACTCTGCCATCGCCCAACCTTTCCCTTCACATCAGCTAGCACAATGTGTACAGATATATTTATTGGAGGGTTTATATGTTCCCGCTTTGTTTCTCCACCAGTTTGTAAGTCCCATAAGAACAGGTGCTCTGTATTATTCATCACTTTATCCTCACTGCTTAGTGAAGTTCCTGGGACACCATAAATAACTAGCAAGCACATAAATGCCTAACAACTATTTATTTAATAAGTATATGAACTGCAGCAATAAACAAATTAAGCAAATCTGGAGAACCTGATCTATGAAGAAACACGAGGACTCTGATATACGTTAGTTAGTTTTTCTGTTTTATATGATCTTACTGCCGAGGCAGCAACATTACAACCTATCTACATACAGAGGAAAGGCCATTGTTATTTTAAAGAAATTAAATATCTCTGTTCTCACTCCCTGGAAGTTCCTATGAAAAAACCCACCTCAAATCCTGTGTTGTACAGGAGCTCTTGGCAGTGAGCTCTGTACACCATGCCTGGTCTTGCTGGGATCTGTGGGCATGAACGTATGTCGAATCATTTCCACGGTCCCGAAACTGTATTTCAAGAAGCCCATATTAGAACACTCGCTCAGTACTAATTCAGCCTATAATTACACATGGCTGTAGCCTGAGGTGAGACGAGCAAGAAGAAAATTAGATTTGTAGAGATGAGAACACTGAGACCCTGGACAAGACTGTGTGAAAAATGAAAGCTACACATGCATATGGAATTCAAGACTGATTAGAGACTCAGAGAAGGTTAGAGATGGCAGGGGTTGCCATGATCATCTTGTAGAAAACACAGGGGACGGTACCATAGTGTGTAAGAGACATGCTGTAGAATCAAACAGACTCAGGTTCAAATCGTGGCACGGCCACTTGTACCTTTGAGATTGTGGTCAGATTATGTAGCCTTCCTTATCTGCAACTGACTACCTAAAAAAAGGGACGGCGGTATTTTTCTTAAAGGATTTTTGAGTATATAACACAAGATAGATAATATAATGCATACAGCACAATTTCAGACATATCTTAAGACTTCAAAAAGGGACTCAGTAAAGATTATTATTTTCTTTCATTATCTAAGTTCATTATTTTATAAATGGAGAATACAGAACTCAAAGAAGAAACAATTTGCCAAAGGCCTTGTGGTAAAATAGAGATAGGCTGGAGTGTTATGTGGGACAAAAAATTCCCTGTTTGGTATTTCTCTGTTCCCCTTGCTCCTTCCCTTCTGATCCGTTCGCACATGCACTTCCTGGAAAATATAGCAACAGGGTGAGTTCAACGGGAAAGTCACTCAGGTCTTTCTGGTTCTGGCAATATGTCTAGCAGAATATATAATTTGCAGAACCTTCTGTTATTAGTATTCCCTGTTTTGACACCTACAAAACTAGAATAAATGTATGAAAAATCTTTTAAATGCTTAAGCTAGGTTTGAAGTAAAGAAAGATAATTCTTCAGCTTCAGGTTCAGGAAATGAAGTGGGAATTGAACACAGTCTGGGAGAACTGACGATGGCGCTGCCTGACATCAGGACATGGGTAAAAATGGAGGTCAGTTTCTGGAGAATTTTATTATAACTTGGAGACATGAGGTGATATCTTGGTCCTGCATGAGACAGGCAGTTGTAACTAAGCTGTTTCTATAAATCTGGAAGCATCTAAGGGTTGGATAGAACAGGAAAAATCTTCATCTAGCAGGGGGAGGCGACAAAGATGCTGTAAGGTCATGCAGTAGCTTGTGTCTAAGCTTTGGCTGAGAAGAAGACAAATATTTTAATCTTGGATCTATGCTTCCTGTGGATCTGAGGTTGCATCTGTATCAGGAAACTCCAAACTGAGACATTAACATGAGTTTGGTTCTAGTTTAGTAAGAGTCCTTAAATGCCAGGCACATTCTCAAGGGAGAATCTAAATAACTGAGAAATTTGATGACAGAATCTGATAAGGACGATAAATGTAGTATATTTAAATAATTACAAATATAAAAGTACACATTAAAACTATAAGTCAATAATAAATAGCTTTGATAAAGAATTAATTACAACTTCTAGACATATTTTCTAAAATAAAAGACCAGTGAAATAATGGGTTAAACAAAAGATTAGATCAAGAGGTTATTAGTGAACTGAAATATATTTAAGGAAACTATCCAGAATATAGCACTGAGAGAAAAAAAGAGATAGAAAATACAAAAGTGATTAAGAGACATGAAAACTAGAATAAAATTCAAAATATGACAAATAGCATTCCAGAAAGAGAAAACAGAAGGAATGTGAGAGTGTGGATTATATAATATTTAAAGAAATCCTTACCAAGAACTTTAAAACAGGGATGAAAAAGATAATACCTCAGATGGGAAATTGTAATTCCATGTAGTATAACGTAAACCTAGACCTATAAACATCACAGTAAAATTACCGAATACCAAAACAAAGAGATCATTAAAAAGATAGAGAACCTAGAAAGAAATTACCAGTTTTCTGACCTCAGATTTCTCATTAGCAGCAATGAAGTCAGGGAGCAAAGAAATAATATATGTTCAAAGGCTTGAGAAAATGAAACTATTGTTCTAGAATTCTATATTCACCTAAAGTATCACTCCAGAGAAAAGACAAATAAAGATTTTTAGATACACACAAATGAAAGTATTTACCACTTAAGAGATCAAGCTGCAGATAAAGCAGGGTCTATTTCAGGAGGAGGAACACTGAATCCACAGTGAAGGCAGGGCCTGAGTGAAGGAGTAGGGATTGACTCTGATCAGCACACGGGTAAATCTAAAACCAACAACGTGGTCATAGCATTTAATTTAGGGAGAGTGAAATGATATGATACTGAAACACTAGGTAACAGAATAGACAACAGAGAGTGGGTAACTAGATTAAGTGTCCTAAAGTCTTGTATCATCAGAAAGGAGGGCGAAGGTATTGATAACTTTAAAAATGTATAGGCAGATAGGAAAATAGTACAAAGTAGGTCGGGTAACATCCTAGAAAACTGAAGGGTCAACAAGAGTAAAGTAAAAAAAATTTGATCAATTTAATGGAAGATAAGTTAAAAGAAAAAAATGGAAAGAGGAAGGATGTTAAACATAAAGCAATAATGTGATAGAAATAAATCCAAATAAATAATTAATAATCAGAATAAATGTGAACAGACTAAAACTGTTTCTAGCTAGAGACACATCTAAAATACAAGGACATAAAAATTTAAGATAAGGGGATGGAAAAATACGTTTGGAGTAAAGATAGGCTACTCAAAGTTAGTATGATATAGTAACATTGAATTAAGCAGAACTCAGGGCAAAATGCATTATTAAAAATAAAGAGGGTCATCATATAATGTATAAAAATAGTTTCCTGAATAGTCCTACCAATTTTAAATTGGTATCATTTACTAAACCTGCCTTAAAATATGTAAAGTAAACATTAAAAGTACTAAAAAAGAAAGAGATAAGTTCACAGTTATAGTTCATAAATTTTTAACATGATTATATTGGTAATTAATAGATAAAAATTATAATTTTATTAAAATGATAGTAGTAGTGAACATTAACAAGTTTGATATAGTAAACATGCTAGAGAAAAACATTTTTTTCAGCACACATCCAATATTTCAAAAAGTTGATCATAGACTAGGAAACAAAGGAAATATCAATACATATCAATGAATCAATATCATCGAGTTCATTTTTTACCACAGTGCAAAAAAAGTGTCCTTGAAAAATTCTTTCTTAGTCTGACAATTTAAAGCACACTTGTAATTAACACAAGTCAAAAAATAGAGTGAAAATTGGAGTATGTTTACAGATGGAGGATAATAATATATAGCTAATGTAGTTCTCTAAGGGAATTTCTGGCCTTCAAATGCTTATATTAGAAAAGAAGAGGTTGAAAATTATTTGAGCATCCAAGCTCAGTGATTAGGAAAATAAGCAAAAACAAGAGAATAAACAAATACAATAAAGAGAAAGAATGATAAAATATATTGACAAAAATATATCAAATAGAAAATAGAGGGAAATAAAAGGCTTACAATTTGCTACTTGAAAAGAACAACAAAACAAAGAAGATTTTGTAAGACTGACCAAGAAAACAAGTTACAAAGATACAGATTAGAAATGAAGGTGAGACAAAATTATAGGTATATCAGAAATTTCAAATCCTAAGAAAATATTATTTAAAAATACTCTATGCCAATAAATTTGAAAAATTAGGAAAAACAATAACCTAGAAAGTTGTAACTTTCTAAAACTGACTCAAGAAATAGTAGAAACCTGAAGAGAAAATGAATTATTAAATAAATAGAATAAGTAGTTTAAAATATGCAGGTTTCTTTCTCCAGCCTCAATTCAGTCACGCGTTCTTCTGCATTTCAGGAATGCCACAGTTGTGACTGCTTTTCTCTGGCACACTACTCAGGTCTTTTTTGCGGGATGTGGCAATTACATAAATGTCACTCATTCTGTATGTCAGACTCCCCTTTGGAACATATGATTAGAAAATTAATCAGACATGGTCCCTGCCCTGAGGGGCTCACATCTATTAGAAGTTCAAATAAATTGACTAACAATGTAAGAAAGTTCAAGACAGGGTGGGGCCATTCTTGATACAGGAAAAAATGGATATAGCTCTTCTAGATTTGCCAATACATATCACAGTGTTGGAAGTGAAGGGGTCAAAGTTCATTTTTTATTAATTAATGAAGTTTTTATTTGGAAATAATTTTAAACATACAAAAATTGCAATATTACTATGCCAAAACTCTCAAAAGAATTATATGAAAACCTATCAGTATGGAAGATTTAAACCAATTCTACATAATGTGGGAGAGAGAAAACATATCATCACAATTCAGCCCTCTGAAAAATGTGTCCCCAGATAACTTCTCACCAGTTGTTGGGGAGGAAAAGGCAATGACTGCCTAACATTCGGAGAGTTTATTGCCCCATGCTGTCTCTTGAGTTTATACATCTCTGGTTCTGGCTATTCAGTTCTTTTCTGATTTCACAACTCTCTCAGCACAGATCTGAATAGACACCTCTCCAAACAGGCCACACAGGTTGCCAAAAGACATATGACAAGATGCTCAGCATTACTAATTATCAGAGAAATGCTAATTAAGACCACAATGAGATATTATCTCACAAAATAGCTATCAAAATAGCTATTATACATAAATCAACAAACAAGTGTTGGAGAGGATGTGGAGAAAAGGGAACCCTTGTGCACTGGGAGCGTAGACTGGTGCAGCCACTGTGGAAAACAGTACGTGGTTTCCTCAAAAAATTAAAACTAGAAGCACCTTATGACCCAGAAATTACACTTCTGAGTTAATATTCTAAGAATCCCCAGACACCAAATTGAAAGAATATATGCACCCCTACGTTCCTTGTAACATTATTTTCAATAGCCAAGATACGGAAGCAACAAAAGTCAATAAACAAGTGGATAAAAAAGCAGTGGTACACATATAAATTGGAATATTACTCAGCCATAGATAAGAGTGAAATATTACAAGTACCATTTGATTTAACTCATATGTGGAATCTAATAAACTAACAAAATAGGAATAGACTCAGAAAACAGACCAAAAGCTGTCAGAAAGAAGAGAGGTTGTGGGGCTGGGTGAAAAAGGTGAAGGGACTGAGAAATACAGACTGGTAGTTACAAAACAGTCACAAAGATGTAAAGTACAGCATAGGGAATCTATCAGTAGTACTGTAATAACTATGAATGGGGCCAGGTGGGTACCGGAAATGCTGGGGGGAACACTTTGGAAAGTATGTGATTATCTAACCACTATGTTGTACACCTAAAACTAACACAAAATAATATTAAAGGTAAACTGTAATAGAAAAATAAAACAAAACAACTTTCTCAGCCCAAGATGTCTCTGGGAATCTCCCATTGATTGTGAAGGATTCTTAAATTTAGTGCTACACACAGACAAATGTAAAGAAAATGACATTTCCCTTTTGCACTGGTTTTTAAATACCTTTTCCAACAGGTCAACTCTAGAATTGGTTTGATGCATACATTGCATTCTAGGAAGGATGGCTTTGGTGAGATTTTTCATTAAAGGAACTGTGCCACAACTCAGTCTGGGTCCAGGGGTAACGAAGCACTCATACGGGCACTCCACTACTTTGTTCCTCCCATCATGGGAGCCCCTTGGACCTCAAAATTAGGCAGGTCTCCTTTCTTCCATTTCACTCTCACTTGCTTAGTGTCTCCATTTTGGGTGCATGTGTCTTATGTATTGGGGCTGAACTACAGAGAACTAGTATTTTTCACACAATTGTTCTCATTGCAGACATCCCAGGACCTATCATTTGAAGAGAAATGTGGCAATTGTTGATGGTAGAGATTCCCCTATGAGGAATACTTTATGATTCTAGAGAATTTTATATAATTCCATAGTAGATAAAATATTTGAATTAAAGGAACATCTTGCTGACCGCTGGTCAGTGGAATGAAATAAGATTAAATGGAAGCTTATTAGTGGGTTTCAATCCCCAACCTTTTTTTCCTTTTCCTCATTTCCTAATCACTTTATTTTTTTATTTTCTTTGATTGGGAATGTTGGGCATTCAGTACCCTATTATATCACTAATCTTTCTAGGGGATTTTGAATTTTTCTTTCCTTTCAAATTTTATCTATGGCATGAGCCCCTTTTGCCAATGGAAAGGAGGACCTGGAGGACCAGGAAAATAGCTCGCAACTTCTCCTATTCATCTCTCTACAGATCACCTTGTCCTTTCTTTTAAAATAATCAATGCTTGAACTGTTCCGAAACCTGAAGTGGTTTCAACCATCACTACACATCAGGGATATCCAGAGAGGTTTAAAAGTTCCAGTACCCAGGCTATAGCCTAGGCCAATTAAATTAGAATTTCTGAAGGTGGAAATCAAGTATCTATAATCCTTACAATCCAAACTTCCTGGTAATACCATAATATAAATATGCAGCCAGTATTGATGATAACTGCTGTTTAACTCAGTGGTTCTTAAACTTGAATGTGCATATAGACCACCTGGCTGTCTTGTTAAAATGCAGATTCTGATTCAGTTCATCTGAGGTATCTCTACTGAGCTTAAAGGTGATGTTGATTCTGCCAGTCCACAGACACAGTTTAAATAGCAAAGTGCTCATGAAGGCTGAATAAGCCCTTGCCCTGCTCAATTTCCTAAACTAAAGTCAAGGCGTGTCTATCTCAAGACCAGATACATGCAGTAGCTGATATTGGTGCAGACAGGAGTATAGCAAGAACTCAGCTCCACAGTCCCGGAGCTTCAAGTGACCCCAGGACCTCACCAGGTCCCATAAATGTCCTTGATTCCTCCCAGTCAGAACAGGAGAGTACCCATCTTCTCTTATAAATCCCTCAGGGTGCATGATCAGATACGTGCAGGAGGAAGAGTTAAGGAAAGGGTGTTTTTGAAATTTGAAGATGAGAAAACTGGCATCTAATGTGTTTACTGAAAGAAAACTCCTGTTGACAGTGGGCCATACTTGAGGACTCAATAACTTTTAAATCAACATTTTACAAAAAGCAGACACTGCTTTCTCTGCGGGGAGCAACAAGAGAGATTCTGGGGGAAGGTCATGTTTGATCAGAATGAGAAAAATCTGGCTGAACAGCAGGACCGTGGGTGAATTGGCTCAGACATTTCCCTGGAGAAGAGGTTGGGATTTCCAGCATCCCATCCAGTGAGCATTCTAATAAATAATAATAAAAATAAAGTGCCCTTTATGCTATTTACAGAAGTGAGCCAGTTCTTTATTTAAACAAAATGCATCACAATTCACAAGGAACAGCTTTTTTATCCTTGTTTAACCTGCTGCCTCTAGCAGACCTTGGGAAAAGCCAATGAAGTTCATCTTTCACTGCTTTTGTAAGTGCTTCCCAAAGTAATCAAGTAAGATGGCCACACAGCTCAGTAGGATATACAAGAATGAGCCTTGATTTTGAAGCCAAAGCAGAGGTGGGCATGAACTGTGGCCCTGGTCCTTATTCACTGTGTGACCTTGGACAACTTCTTTTAACCTCTTTAAGCCTTTGATTAGATTGGTCATCTGAACAATGGGTTCTTGTCAGGAATAAAGATTATCTATTCACAGTACCAAGGCCATAGGAAACGCTTAATCAGTGGTAGCCATTAGTATTTTAAAATTTTGCCTTAATTCTTCACACTTTTTGAGGGGGTAGGAATTGAAGTTCAAGTAGCAAAATTCTCGAGTATTTAATGCTCAGAGAAGGAAAGGCACATGGTCATTCTTAGTAAATGGCTGTCCCTTCCTGTGTCCTTCTCTTTCCCCCTGGCTGGGTTTAGGATGAGAGGCTCAAGCCTGGGACAATACCAACAGTGTGACTTGGGACTGAGACCACCTTCTAGGCTGAGGGTGTTGGCAAAGAGAAGTTGATTTCAGGAACAGTACAGAGTGGGGTCTCTAAGGAAACCCATGCATGCTGACTCCTCCTCTGCATTTCCCCAGAGCAGGAAGATGCTAGCTCCCTCTTCTGCAGACCCTGCTTGTGTAGACTCTTTTTCAAGGTCCTCTGGGTTTTCTATAATCTGCTCAACAGATGAGTTGTACAATGTAATTACGTTCATGAATTTGCCACTTCCTTATTTCCAGGTTGAATAGTTCATACTTGAGAACTTGTATAAAATGCAGTAGTAACCTTGGGCTTATTTGTCTTCCAGGGAGGTTACTTCTTCAGCCGGAAAGTGTCACAATTAAGATTACGAGAGTTTTGATTGTTCAATTTAAACTTTGAACTGTGGCTTATTTTAAACATGATGTATCATTAGTTTGCAGATTGGATCTAATTATTTTATATGTTTAAAAATGCCACTATGTGAAAAGAAATTAAAAACATAGTCCATAAAATTGTAGCTTCAGAACAGTTGCCTATTTTTATAGAACCTGAATTTAGAAAAAAATTAGGGGCTGGTTGTTATAGAATTGTAATATATTCTTTTTTTAAATTTTTAAAAGATTTAACTTATTTATTTTTTTAGAGAGGGGAAGGGAGGGAGAAAAAGAGGGAAAGAAACATCAGTTTGTGGTTGCCTCTTGTGCTCCCCCAACTGGGGACCTGGCCTGCAACCCAGGAATGTGCCCTGATTAGGAATCAAAGCAGCAACCCTTTGATTCACAGGCCAGTGGCACTCAATCCACTAAGCCATACCAGCCAGGGAAGAATTTCAATATATTTCTCAAGATTTACAGCTAATATATGGTGGAGCCAAAAAATCAAACCCAAACGTGTCAATCTCTGTACACTAAATAATAATGTGGTAAAAGATGGCCCCATAATGTTTGTGGCTCACACAGCAAAGCCTTCCTCACTCACCGTAATGCCCATTGAAGGGTAGCTATGGCTAAGCTTCATATCCATGTCATTCTGTACCCTAGACCAGAGGGGCAGCCCTAGCTTGTCCTGTGGCAAAGAGAGAATACAGGATGGAGACATGCAATGCTCTACTGTCACAGACCGTTCTTTACCAGAGCAAGTAACATGACCAATTCTGCTTTACTGTGGGGGCTCGGGAGGAAAGGAGTACCCTTCTCCCACAGGGAGGGCAGAAAACACTGGAGACGAAACATCCCCCACCACACCAAGTACAGCTCTGGGTATAATAGTCTTCCCATTTTGCCATATTACATAGATGTTCTATAAGCTATGGAGTGCTATACAAAAGGTGGTATTCATATTATTGTACACACATTTGTGAAATCATGTGTTTGGATTTTGACTTTGCCTTCAAAGACTATTTATGTCAATAGTTATATAAAAAAATTTATTATGGAGATCAATAAGTCACAGGGCCTATGTGGAATCCTAATTTCAGAAAGCCAACTTTTCTAAATATGCCCATGGGTATTTTGTGATATTTGTCTCTACTATGAAAATTGTGATTAGTCATAAGTACATAATGGGCCAAAGAAAGCCACTAGGTCTGACAATATTTCCCTAATAATTTCAGCCAAAAGCAAAGAAGTCCACTCTAGCTTCCTTGCTTGCCACTATCATTCTTCAAACCCAGTGCCCACACAATTTTCCCTGGCATCTTCCCCGCTGCCCTCTGACATATATCTTAAGGGTTCATGAGACCATGCATATAATTTCTGATTATGCATTTGGTATTTCAACTACCTTAATTTATGCACACAGTATAACTTACTATTGGGACACAGAGCAATTTCCTCTCATCAAAAAAATCAGTAAATAGAATAACATATTGTACTAATTTGAGAGCTCAAATCACTTCCAAAGACAGTAGCAACATCCCAGTGAGAGCAAGAATATGAGCTTTCATTCTAGCTGCATTATCACAACAGCACTACACTGCAAGGCCCCCTCTACCATAACACACACATGCACACACACAGAGACACACACTCATGTGCACACATACCCTGGGTAATGTGTTAAGCATCATTTTACTCCCAGTCGAAGGTACAGTTACTAACAGCAGTGTTAAAATAAAGGTGTCTCCAGAACAATTTGGTAAGGGAACTAATATTTACAAAGCTTTATAATGCAGTAGACACTCTTCTAGGGGCTTTGCATGTGCACTAAAGGTAGATTATTTTATATTTTCATGTTTTAATTTCCCCACATTATTAATAATAGGAGCAATATTAAATTGTTGAACTTTCCTGATTTGTAATTTTCTCATCTTTAAAATAAGAATACTATTTAATTCAAGGAACATTAAACGGTATAAAGATATGAGATGCAAAATGCCTAACATATTCCTAGTACAGTGTAGGTACCTGTAATGGCCAATTTTATGTGACAATTTGGCTAGGCCCAAGTCCCTGGTTATTCAATGGAAACTAATATAGGTGTTCCTGTGAGGTATAGATGTGATTCGTATCTATTTTCAGTTAATTTTCAGCAAGGTCAATTATCCTAGATAATCTGGATGGGACTGACTCAGTTTTAAGACCTTAAGAACATAGCTCAGGGTTCTCTGAAGGAAGAAGAAACTGTGCTTGTGCAGTGAAGCTTTAGCTCCTACCTGAGAGTTTCCAGCCTGCCTTTCCTCATGGCCTATTCTTATTCGTTTTGGACTTGCCTAGCCAGCTCCCACAACTGGGCAAGCAAATTCCTTTCAATAAATCTTTTTCACTTTTGATAGCTAAATAGGTAGACAGATAGACAGACAGATGGAGATATAGATGAATGAACTAATGAATAAGTAGGCTTCTTCATGAATAGTGGGTTCTCTGTCACTGGTAAATGTAAGAGGAGGCTAGACGGCCATTTGCACATGCTGTAGAGGGGATTCTGACAGCATGTGTTGATTCACTTTCAGGGCCTTACATTTCTTTCCAACTGAAGTTCTGGATGTCATTTCCAATTGTTCCCATTAACATTTGTAGGACATTGAGGCTCAGACTAAGGAGGGGGTCAAGTAACTAAGAATAAACAGAAAATCATAGCCCCCAAATATTAATATTTTCCTAGAGAATCCAAATGCTGCTTCCTCTAGAGTATGTGATGAGTACTAAGGTTAGATTTCTGCTCCTGACATTATGGTATTCTAGACACTCTCAAAATCCCTACTTCAAAACTACTAGATAGTAGGTAAAACATTCCATTTAAAGGTTTTGCTGAGTTTTTACTAAGTAAGGAGATCATTTCAAGATGCCATCAACCCTTCTCTAAATCAAGGGAGTAAAAAATAAAAGAAACTGTAATTTTATTTTTTTAGCTTATTAATTTATTTAAAGATTTTATTTGTTTATTTTTAGAGAGGAGATGGGAGGAAGAAAGAGAGGAAGAGAAACATCAATGCCCCGTTGTCTCCAGTGCGCCCTCTACTGGGGACATGGCCTGCAACCCAGGCATGTACCCCAACTGGGAATCTGACCAGTGACTATGGTTCACAGGCCAGCACTCAATCACTGAGCTACAGCAGCCAGGCTTATTTCTTCTGAAATAAAAATATTTCAGGCCAGTGGCAGGTATGATGACTTCCAGGGGCCTTGAAAGGAGATCAAAATAGTCCCAAGCAGGAGCAAATGTAAATCCTCCTTGGAATAACATACCCCAATAAAGGCTTCCAGTATTTCAACAGATTAAGATTAATCAAATGTGGGCTGTCTATCAAAGTTTAGCAGATGCCTAGAGAAATAATATGGTGCTGGGGGAATTGCACAGAATGCAGCAGAGAGAGTCAGGAGAAAATATGAAGAATGGTAAAGAGATAGGAAAGATACATGAGTATACCTAATATGCACAATTGGAATAATGGAATGAAAGAAGAAAGAAAATGCAGGAGAAACATTTGAAAAGAAAATGACTTAATTTTCTAGAACTAATGAAAGATACAAATTCACAGATATAGAAAGCATGAAATTTATCAAGCTGAATTAATTTAAAAAAACTTACACTTCATAATGATACCATGAAAATATACAACACCAATTGTTAAGAGAAGATCTTAAAGTTAACAAGGGGGAAAAAGACCAATCACCTGTGGAGGAATGACAAATAGATGGATAGAAGAACCAATGGAAACCAGGAGGTGGTGAAATGGTAACTTTATGATGCTAAGAAGACATAAATCTTAAGCTAGATATATGTGCCCAGAAAAATGATCTTAGAATCAGGATAAAATACAACTTTAGAGAAACAAAGGCTGAGTTTACTAAAAACTGAGCAATAGTCCTTAAGTAATAGAACTTCTAAAGTAGAGATTCATTAAGAAAGAAACTGACATTAGAGAAAATGTGGGAGAATAATAAATGGAAAAAGTGGGTAAATCAACAAAATTATATCTGTATATAAATAATACAGTATCATTTGAGGAGTTATAAAGAATCAAACTAAAATAGTAGACAAAAATAACAGTAGACAATAAGTTGGGAGGTGATCAAAGTTAGTATATCATGCAGTTCTTATTTTTCTTGGATTTTAAAATATTAACATTATACTTCATTAAATTTGTGTTATAAAAGGAAACTACTTAAGGATATATGTGTTGCAAAGCAGTAAGGGGTGAGGGAAGTAGAATAGATAAGTAAATAAATAAATCAACAAACTCTCTCAATCAAAAAACAAAAAAGGAAAAAAGGATTTGAAAAGCATGATAAATAGAAAGCAAAAAATATGTTAAAACACATTCAACCCATCTAGTGAACATGAATGAGCTAAAAGACAGGAGATATCAGAGTTCCAGTTGTATGTTTATAGGAGATAAACATAAAATACTAGGATACAGAAAGGCTAACAGTAAATGAATAAAAATATATCTGATGAATATAAATCAAGAAAAATAGAGGATAGATATGTAACTTAAGGGGGGAAATATTATTCAGAACATAGAAGTTTCCATAATGACAAAAATTCTTCACCAGAAATTGACAACAGTCCTAAATTTGTATGCATACAATTAAATATATAATATTATACATATATCTCAATAATTTTAAATATGTAAGGTAATATTTGGTCAAAATACATTGAGAAATCGGCAATTATGCCATTATCACAAAAGAATTCAACATACCTTTCTTAATTAGTCATAGGTCGAACAAAAACCTTGCCAAAATTTAGAAGACCTAAACAATACTTAACAGCTTTATTTAAAAAACATGGACTATAAATTCTCCTACCTACTCAATTAGCAAATATGCATTCTTCTCAAAAAACCATAAATTATTTACAAGCTTGACCATATACTAATCTATATAAAACAAATCCCACTGCATTTAAAACAACTGATGTCATTGTGGCCAAGTTGTGTGACCCAAGTGCAATTAAATTATAAATAAATAAAAAATATATAAACAAAATCCTTGCACATTTAAAATAAAAAATAGAATACTTCTAAATAACTCATAGGACAAAAAATAGAATGAATTAAAAAATAGATATGTAATATTAAGAACCGAGTAACAATTAAAATCCTACATATAAAAATGTGAAGGTTGCCCTGGCCAGGTGGCTTAGTTGGTTAGAGTGTTGTCCCATACACTGAAAGGTTATGGGTTTGATCCCCAGTTGGGGCTCAGTGGGGAGGCAGCCAAATGATGTTTCTTTCTCACATTGATATTTCTCTCTCTCTTTCTCTCTCTCTCTCTCTCTCTCCCCCCTTCCTCTCTCTCTCAAATCAGTGAACATATCCTTGGGTGAGGATTTTTAAAAAATGTGCAGGTTGAGGCTAAAGGGCAGCTACTGAACACATTTTAGCTTTCCATATCTACATTAGAAAGAAGACTTAAAATGAACAAGCTAGCTATTGAATTCAGAAGTTAGAAAAATATAAAATAAATCAGAAAATACAAAGATAGAAATAAGTAAGATAAAATCTCATATTTGATTTTGTACTTTCTGATAGAAGGAAAAAATGAGAAAGACAAAAGTTAGTTCTTGAAAAGATCAATAAATAGAATTGTCAGAGTTGGTTAAGAAAATGAGATACTAAGCACCACTGAAAATAGTGTGAATGAAGGCTAAGACATACAAGACATGTCGTTATAGATACAGCATTGTACAGCTTGACAACTTTATGATAACTATGCCAAACTCTGCAAGTAGATTTGGTTATCATCCCTATTTTGCAAATAAGGAAGCTGAGGCTAATCACATACCAGTTACCTTATAGACTTTATGACTTGATCAAGGACAAGCAGAGAATAAGTTCCAACCCCAATCACAATATTTTCCCTGTAAATAACAAGCAACCCCTCCTTCCAAATCATCTAGCCAAAACTTATATGATAAAGCTAAAAGTTGTTAGAAGGATCCTAAAATTACTTTTGGAAATATTTGAGCTGACATGGAGCAAGAGAAAGAGTAAAAGGACTAGAGAAATGCAACAGAGACCTGCCTCCCTTCATCTCATTTCAATAACCTCTTGAATTTCAAAGGCAGAAAGCCCTTTATAGTCATTCCCTGTCAAGTCCTCAGACACAGTCAGCTACAAAACCACCCTCCTAACACCTTTCTCTGCAGATTCTTTGCAGTGCACCAGGATTATGTTTGTTGCATGAAATTATTTAATTTAACGGTTTTGTAAATAAGGTCATATTTGGAGATGGGCACAACACATTATTACGTAGAATGCTCCAACCAAAACTCAGACACATTCCTTGTACCCAGAATGGCAGAAGGTACATTTGTCTTTAGCAGTTGCACTGAATGAAATAATAGAAAATTACTTAATAACATAGTCCTAGCTGTAAGAGAAGCTGGACAGAGACTACAGAGGATGATATGAGTGATATTATGGTCTTTTCTGAAGGTCTGGTTGGGCATTACCAGGAGTTTACAAAGCATGCTTACTTAGAATGACAATAACAAAAGGAGGAAAGAAATGTTCGCTGCACAGCTCCTGTGTGAAAGCATGTTATACCTTTGCGTCTACTAACTTTACAGGTACTTTGTGGGGCCAACCCTATTGACCCCATTTATGGACGAGGAAATGGTAGCTGGAGGTGAAGAACCTTGCTCAAACAGTCTCCAGTAATAGACAGAAGGATGATTTGATTGTCTTTAAAGGCCATGATCAAAAATTACATGTCCTTTACATTACAGAGTACATCTAAAATTGGGATATCACTTTCTCTTTCTCCTTGATATCTGTTTCTCTCCCAAACTCCCAAATTTGATCCCCATCAAGAAAACTCCTAATCTTGATCAAATTTCCAAACATCAAGATTTTAAACCTATTTTTTCCTCCACATTCATGTCCCAAATTCTGTCTATTTCAGAAATGTCTTATATTTGACCCTTCCTTTTTTATTCCCACTCTTGTAATCCAGTCACATGAATTTTCTTTTGGATTATACTAATCTTGTTCTTATAGGCTTCCCATGAACTTCAAATGTGCTCAGAAAAGTCCTCCTATAACCATCATCCCCATTGAAGTGGTGATTGTTTGTCATGGCAGGGACAAATCAGAATTACCTTGGGTGAACTGCAGGGTGTATGTGTGTGTGATGGGAGGTGGGACGTAGTTTCCCAAATTAGCAGAGCTTTTCTCCTCTCAACCTACTCTTGAGATTCCCTGATGGGTTCCTTCCTCTCCCTTTGCTCCCGCTGTAAGAATTATTGTTGTAAGAAGCCTGTGATGCTGATAGAGTTCTTCATGCCTTGTGTGAATGAGGGTTGGAACTACTGCACTAAAACCATAAACTTCTTAAAGGAATATCTTCTCTTTCTGACCCCTAGTGCCTAGTACAGCACTCGACATTCAACAGATGCACAATAAGTATTTGTTTAATATAGCAGCAAATGATTAACTCCTTAAAGACAGGGACTGTGTAATTTATTATGTGTATTTAGCCCATCGTTAAAAATAAACACATATTTATTGAAATAGTAAATAAATGAATAAATAAACAATCATTTTACTAACACATTCAGCAAAATTTGACAATGTTGCATTGGTTGCTTCTTTCTCTTTTGTTCTTTAGAAGTAGAATGACAAGGCCCTTTACTGTTGACAGCCACCTAGAATTCTGAGATTCATTAGAATTTTTAAAGATAATGGAAACTGAAAGCTATTTTCTACATCCCAAAAATGCTAACATAATACGTTTACTCATATTAAGGTTAATTAAAAAGAATTGCTTTGCTTTTGCCTGCAATATATCAAATTAGTTTGTGGTAACTCATTGCTGGAACATAAGTCCTGATTGGCTGATATATGTATTTTATTAATAAAAATAATGAGATGAATTAGTTAATGCTAAATAAATGCAGGTTATTTGATACAAAAAAAATTTCAAAGCATGGTCTCTGTAGAAACACATCAAAAGGGCATCTTTCCCTCCCCTCTCTTAGTGAGAAAGCAAACATATAAATAAGGGAGATGTCTAAGTCATCTCAACCAGTCTGAGATATGTATAAGTATATGTATATATATAGCCTAGACCTTGGATTCTGAGGCCTGGACTTTAATGTTTCCCCTTAGATTTTGGAAACAAAACGTAAATTAGTTTCCTTATTCTAAAACTCTAGGAGGCAAGTTGTCTGTATTTTCTCCATTTTTGAGAGCTACTGGGGCCCAGGGAGGTTAGGTGACCTCACAGCAGTCAGAGACCACAGAACCAGAACAAAATCTCTCCCCTCTAGGTTCCAAACTAACCACTTAATTCACATTGATATTCTTTTTCCTTGATGTACTGATGAGGAAAAAGCTAATAATGATCATTCAATGACTTGTTCAATAAGTATTTATTGTGCACATACTATGTGCCATTTGGGCTAAGAGAACTCCAGCTAGGAGACTGGCAGATTACCCGAGGACACAAGAGGGGACACTCAAAGATGACCCCGGAGAATCCCAAAGGGAGATCTAGTCTATCCACATTCATCTCTTTCGGTTGCACTGTTACCCACTTCCCAAAATTTCAATGGCTCTCCATTACTTGGTTAAGTTTAAATTTTTTTAAACAAATAGTTTAAGTATTTTATTGGTTTGCAACTAAGCTTGATGACATTATATAATAAAATTGTACAAAGAATAACATTGAAGATTTTGGTTAGATTTAAGTCAAAGACATTCATTAATTAATAAGCAATTTTCCAATGTGACTATTTTAGATATTTCTCCAAGCTTGCTGATCAGAACTGTCTCTGAATATTACCTTTGTTTGGAAAGTAGCAGCATACATTTGCATCACACTTGGAATTTTTCAAAATAAGCAATAATTTAAAAAATGTTCTATATTCAAACAAAAACAATATTAATAGAACTTTCCTTTCCAAGAACAGTGACATGAGGCATTTTATAAAATGTGGTATCGAACAAGTCACAGTAAAAAATAAATGTCTACTTAACTTCTACCTCCTCAAAACAGAGGCTACTTTCTGTTCCTCTGCCTTAGACACAAGGTGAAGAACAGTCTGTAAGCAACATCAGGCAGAGGGCTGCCAAAACAAAGCCCAAGCAGTTGAACATGGGCACCCTTAAAAGAATTTGTGAGAACATGACCAAATGATCCAAACCTATTTGTAATAATGATTCAAAGGTAAGGTGACTCCTCCCAAGTAGCAGTGCTGCTGGCCCTGGCCTAGCCCTGTACTTACCTCCTCTATGTGCCCAACCAAACTCTGATGCTCCTGCAGGGGAGACTTTTTCTCTTTTGGAGGTTCCGTGTCCAGGGATCTCTTTGTGTGAATGAGGTGAGCACAGACTCCATGTGGGTGTTTTAAGGCTTGGGGTCAAGGTATCCTTCTAAAGATACTTTAGGAAGAGTCCACGTGTGAAATGGCCTGTCTCCAGTTCATTCTAATTCCTCACTGTGCATTTTTTTTATAGGCCGAGAACCACAGACCTTTGCGATGTCATCATAATCACATCTAATGTCCATCCTAATGTATCATTTGTTTTCTGCGCCTGGAAACAGTCCCTATATTTAACAATGAAACCTACATATAAAACAGCCCACTGTTATATGTTATATGATCACAAAACATTCATGATCTTCTGTAGATCAAGCTAATGTTTTTAATCATAATTGTTGTGCATCAAATTCACAGCCAGAATCCCCAAGATCAAAATAATCTGCATAACACAAATAACAATTTAAAATATATGCATGCACACACACACACACTTCCCATAGAACAGTGTCCAGGGAAACTCCGTTTTTTCAGTACCAGTGAAGGCATGTTTTGCTCAACCGCTGCTCCAGGTCTTTTGTTGGGGAAAATCTGTCACAGTAGAGCACAGTTGTTCATTGCATGAGCAGAAAGAGAGGTGCTCGGGCCAACAAGGAAGGTCTTTCAAGTTGTATAAAGTAGACCTGAAGAAACCTTTTCATTGTCTTCAGGATGCAAAGTTGGAGCTGAACTATATCAAACCAGTTGCAAAAAGTGCACAGCGGCCCTCTCTTGAGGTCGAACCTGGTACCCAGATATGCGAGAAAGCTTCAGGACACTGTAGCTTGGGGGCCTTGTCTCACATCATCACATAATTCAAACGTGTGTGAATTTCACAAAGGATTTCTATTGTTCTGCTAGTTTGGTATTGAGGATTTGCTCATGCACCTCGAGAATTTTATCTTGTCTTTTAAGAGACGCTCACATATTTATTCCAACTTGTCAGAGAGTACAGGTGGGCTGGTCCTTCTTCATCCAGGAGGAACCTGGAGAAGTAGGTTCTATGAGTGCTGAGGTGTGAGAGTGACTTTCTGAAGTACAAGCTTCTTTCTGATTAAGAACAGCTTCTAAGGGTCTCTACCTCTGATGACAACTATATTCTTGTTTAATGTTCTGAAAAATTTGCCCCGGAGCTCCTGTGTCATCATAATCACATCTGAGGCATCACTCACTACTGTGCAGGACAGAGGCTGTAGAGCTGGCATTGGGGTCTGCATCCGAAGCAGGGGAATGGGGCCCGGCAGAGGGGCACAGCACTGCCACTTCAGGGAAACCCACTCCGCAGCACCGCCTAGAACTCCACACTCTGCTTCAGCGTCACCCCACATGTGCAGCTGATACGCCATGGGCTGGGAGCAGACATGGTTGTAACTGCAGCCCAGCCTCCCTCTCATCAACAGAGCTCCCAAGCTAAGCTGAGTCCAGCGGTGCCTCCAGCACTTGGCCCAAATACTTTTAGTCTTGGTGCTTCAGGCATTCCATGATCGGGCCAGCCTACTCTTCCTTTATGTTTCTTTATGTCCCTTCATGCTCCAATCATAAGGGTTTGTGACTTTTTCTTAAAAAAGCATCTACATGCTCATCATTGTTCCTGTTCATGCTGTTCCCTCTGGTTAGAAAGGCTCATACTCAACCTCCAACTACTGAAACTTAACCATCTTCAGTGATGGGGTTTTCCCTGCTTCTGTGTCTATAAAGTAGTTTGCTTTCATCCTTTCTGTATTTTAGTTGCTTATATGCCTGTCTCTCCCACTAGACACAGCTCCCAGAAGAAGGATCAAACCTCAGTAATTGATATGTAGTAATGACAGCCTCCATGAATCCCATATGTTGACTCTGACTTTGTTCCAAGCATGGTAACAGATACAATATACATTGTATCTTATTTAATCCTTATAGCAACCCACAAGGAAAATGCTATAGTTCAGAGGCCTGATGCAGTCTGTCTTAGAACCCTCCTTCTGGGACTCTGACCTCAACATGCACCATATCAACCAAGAAAAATGAAGAGCAAGGCCCAGAGCTAGGGGTCTCTCCTCCTCTATCTGTCTACGTTTTGTTAAAGCATTACTCATCGGAAGGTACTACTCATGAAAGGCCTAGGAGGATCTTTGGGTATGTTAAGAAAAGCAGTCTCATGCATGCAGCCTTCCAGCTCCCCCTTGGTCACATAAAAGTGGGCCTTGGGCATGGAACACACTTAACCAAGAAATGCAGAGGCCACATAGCCTGTGCTGGGCTTCTCACCTTGTGTGGGAATACCTTTCCCTATTTCAAACTCAATATGTGGTCTGCTGTTAACATGCATGTGCCATTGGCTCTCAGGCATGCCCCAGCTTTCTGTATTTCAGACTGTCTGGGGGTGGAGTTTGGGGTTTTTCTATTGCGGTGTGAAGTGGAATGCATGTAGCTACACCTCCTGTATTGGTTCGGGAAGGGGATCTGCTAGCCACCAGGGACCAATGCATTGAAAGAGGCTATATTTTGTGCATGTTATTTCTCCTCGTGCTCTAAGTAAACCCTATGTCATGTGAGCCTTTTGTGCCTGTTGTCTATTCTCAGCAACCTTGATTCCTGCACTGGCGTCTTCCCTAGGTGGTGTTTCTCTGCATTTTAACTTTGGCTGCACAGCTTGGGCACCTGGTGAATGGTGAAGCATGGTGCCTTCAGGAGATAGACAGAAATTGGGCTCAAAACAAGGTAGAGACTTGGGAGCTTTGCAGTAAGAGAGAGAATTAAATAATGGTATGTGAGAACATGGTTCACATTCACTGAAGGAAACTTGGGAGTTATCATAGAATAATAAGAGGAATATACTTGTGTTTCCTCTGATACATATTTCCTCTTATTCTTGTGTTCACTCTTGTATTTATGTTTACTCTTTTTCTGGGATTATTATATGCTCTGAATATATCTTTGTGATGAAACTCTGAGGGTATCTGTGATTGTCAGAGATTGCTAAATGAATTTATAATTTTTGATAGGCTTCCAAATGAATGTGCTTTATCAGCAAGTTTCTTTCGCCTATCCCCGTGATCTACAAGAAGTACAACTAGCAGTATCACAGAACAATCATAGTGGAGAACACAGAACAACCATAGTGAAGAACACAACCCTAGACTTTCTGCAAGGCTACTGTGTACCTGGTGTCATAATAACAGATTGTTGATTTTTAGATGTGAAATTGTGTCGACAAGACAGAAATTATTTATGTCCAAAGTCAGATTTGAAAACTGAGTCACAAGGAAGTGAGTGATCTGCTCCTGGTCACATAACTCATTACTGAATGAGGGGGAGGGTGGGAGGTATGTCCTGGACTCCTCGTGGAATGCACGTGAGTTGGGGATTATACTCTTTTTCCAAACTCTGGTCATAACCGAGGAAACATGCTCAGTGTTCACCACACAGTCCAGGCTTATAGCTAATTAACAAACATTGTTATTTTTTTCTCTACTGTATTTAAATATCACACTACCAACATCTACTTTATTGGTTTAGAGTAAATTATTCAGCTCTTAATTACCATATTATGAATGTTTAATTTTTACCCTGATATTGTCAAAGAGAAAGCGTGCCCTCACATCAGTGGACTCTAGCCCCGAAACGTGGTTCCACTTTCATTTCGGCAGCAAAAGCAACCAGTTTCACAGAGGCCTTAAGCACAGCACAGTCTTTGCTGAAGGGGTCCCCAAAGCCACACACTTTCCTCCTTACCTTAGATTCAGTGTTCAAGGCAGGCAACTGTTAATTATGGCCTAAGGAAGTAGAATTTTATTTTAAGAATTCTACTTAATTTTCAGGGAAACTGAAAGTCATTTCAAGAAATGAAAAATTTGGTATATATATGTATATATACATATACACATATACATATATATGCACACACATATATATTCCATTTTAATTAGGGTGGTAGGGCAGTGAAATGTTTTACTGCAACAGGAGGAGATCTCTACTATGTATTACCAATGATCTTGTGTATCTCCAGTATTTGTAGAAGTTCAAAGTTCCTCTGGATCTGCTGTCCACACAATGAAAACCCAGGGATCACCTTAGGATCCCTGCTGTACAACTCTTTTTCCACACTTGGACAATGGTGAAAGTCTCTTTATTCTGTCTTCGAAATCTTTCAAATCTGTCTCCACCTCATTCCTGCTGCCATGTTCCTAGTTCTTGTCATTGTTTACTTCCTAGACCATTGCCTTAGCTACACAGCAGGTTTTTCCCTTGTGATAATCCCTCCAACCCACCTTCCACATAATCACCAAAGTGATGTAACACTTACCACTGACCAGGTAAGTTCTCTGCCTAAAACCCTTCTCTGACCTCTTAAAGTTTTCAATGGAAAGGTCCATAATCATGAAGGAAAAGAAAGCATGCCCCAGGGGTTGGGGATTTAGTCTGAGCTGGCCCGTCACAAGTGCAATGTTTCCCTGCAGTCTCTTAAAAAGTGTATCTTAAAAATTATTGAGAATTTTGCATCCCATTAATTACATATCTTTTAATATAAAAACCATATGTTTTACCACCACCCACTAAAACCTTTGAATAAATTGGCACTCTAGGAAGATGTTCCAAATCTATTCCTGGGCTTTACAGACCCCTTTGAGAGACTACCTCACATTCTCACATTCTCAAGTACCTGTTATTTCAAAAAGCTCTATGAAACTATTAATAGGTAATTGAATACAGAGGGCCCAGCCATTTACTGAGTGCCAAAATGATTGGCATTCTCAGATCCTTTTCTTGAAGATCTCACTTGTTGTCTAATCACTCTCAGGTGGTGAGGACATTGTTTTGCAGATGGGGGAGTTAGGTTTAAACAGGCCATGCACTTTGCACAGAGAAAGCACAGGAAGGAAATACAGCAAATAACTAACAGTGATTCTAGCTGTTTTTAATTTTTGTTTTTAATAACTTTTTCTCTTTATAACCTTTCCACAATGACCATGAAGTGTTCGTCCTAACATAAACTATATGAAAAGATTAAATGAGATAATCCATCTGAGAGTCCTTAGCACAGTGCTTGGTACATCAATTTCATTCTCATTCCTTATTCATTCTTGTATCCATCACAGCATGCAGCACCCACACTTCTAACAGAGCCAATAAACCCAGTTCTGCTCAATTGGATTAACAATTCAACTAACTGTGATTTTAATGTTATTTTTCCCAAATAGTAAATATACAAATTATGTGCACACAAGATAGTCTAGTTAAAATATATCTCATTAAAATGAGTTTAAGGTTTTGGCTATTCAGTCCAGGTATAGTTCACATTTATTAAATTTTTACTATGCAAAAGGTCACATAGCCATGGTAAACACTTTATAAGCTGGGTGATACTATTATTCCCTAGTCATAGAGAAGTAAATAACATGTCCAAGGTTACTTGAATGAAAGGAAGGACCAAGATTCATACTTAGTTTTGTCTGACTTCAAATTCCTCCTTGAAAATTCCCATGCTATGCTGCCAGCCTCAGCCTTGTTTCCATTTCCACACAGGCATTTCAAATTTTAAACAAGCTCCTAGTTATTGCATGCCTACTATGTATCCAACACTTTGATTCATGTTATTTTATCCATCTAACAAAATCTACTGCATTGGGTCCTTTTGCATAGGAAAAACAGGTTAAACAATTTGCCTAAAGTCCCACTATATGGTGCAGAGCTGGAATTTAAAACCAGTTCCAACCCAAGAGCCTCCTGGTTTTTGCTGCCTCTGCTATTTGTTCAGGATCATAAAAGCCCCAGTATGTTCAACATATGCACCAGATCCTTAAATACACTTGTAATAGAATGCCAAGCCAAGCACAAATTAGCCTTTAGCAAAATTCAGCTTCAGCTTTGCCTGCAGAGGCTTTGAGAACTTGCACAAGTGCTGGGACTGCTCAGAAGCAGTTCATTTGTTTCTAGTCACTGCAGTTCCTGTCCACTGTGAGGTTTATGGCCACTCTGTCCACTTTGGGGGCCGCTGCTCACTGAGCATGTCTGTTTCACTACAGTAGGCAAATGGACTGTGATACTCTGCTTCTGTACTGATATGTAATACATCCCTGTCTGAGAAAATGGTCCTGAATCCCAACTACAATTTATAGACTCTGGTTCAGCTGGGCCGAAACAGAAGATAAATAGACCCACAGGAAGTTATTTGTTGGGACGTGGTGGCTGGATGCAAATGCTCAAGGCCCTGTCCAAGCTCATGAGTCCATACGGGGCCTTTCTGTCTCCCAGGAAGCTGATGGGGCCACAGCAGGGAAGATGCTGGTTGAGAAGGTTGGGTGGCAGCGACATGGGAGAAAAGGAGGACTCAGAAGTGATCAGGTTTCTAAGTGGATGAATCAGGCTGTTATCTGCCTACCAAGTGCCTTTTCTGCAGGGTGCTCCTGAGATAAGTACAATAGTCTCCCTGCTCAGACCCATCTAGTCCTTCCTGAGGCCATTTGGACCAGGGCCACTAGAGAGAAGAGGAGGGGTGTTGGGAGTGGAAGGATGTGATATGGGATCTCTCTGCCCTAGACCTGCTTATGAGTGAAACTCAGCTCACAGAGTTGCATCAGTCTTGCAGATGGGTTTCTATCTCAGTTCCTAACGTTCACGTTAGCTCCCTCACTGTGAATAGAGCCTTACCCTGGGTGCAGACATGCCCTACTTGACTCAACTAACATTTTCTTCTGGCCCGTGTCCCCAGGAAAGCCTTCTGCTCCAAGCCACATTGCCTACTTGGTCAACAGAGTGTTGCCCACTTGTCTACATGTACACTGCTCGTCCGCCATATCCTACCTCAAATTCCCAACCCTATCCCAGATCTGGATACTTCTCAATCAAATCCTGATTTAATATATGCCCTTGGGCATTCTTTTATGTTGCTAGTTGCCTGTTTAGTCTTTCCACATATCTATCCCCTTATCTTGTCTTCATCCATTTTTCACTGTACTTGTTAGTGGACTGCTAAGTCTGCTTTGAAATTAAGCCCACAGATTGAAAAAAGTCTCCCAAATAGAGTATTTGGGACATGTGGGAAGAACACATTCTTATGACATTTGAGTTTGGGTCCATATATTCACACATGCAAGCAACAATTATAGCATGAACTGCTATTAGGTATTTTATTGTTTTAGGCTAAGCAGAGATACATAAGAAATATATAAAATTGATCCTTTTTTTTCAAGAAAGAAAAGTACTGAGTGAGTTCAGCAGCAATGCAAATCAGTGAATGTAACGTATCCATGGGAAAAAATCTTGAATCAAGAATAATAAGACCTGAGTTCAAGTCTAGATTTTTCCATTATTATGTATGTGATATTATCCAAATTACTTAATCTCTGAAACTGATGCCTCAGTTTCATCATCTACAAATATGGGTGGAATATGCCTTTCTCTAATTGACTGTTATGAGGATCATAGGAGGTAATAGTTGTAATTACTGTGGTAGAAAGAACTATATAAACTATGAATTCTATACAAATGTAATTTATGCATATTATCATCTGTATAATAGTAGATAACAAAAGTAGAATTCTAAGTAATATGTGCCACAAGGGTTTACATAATGAGGAAAATGGAACTAGGTAAGTTCCTTCATTCAAAAAATAGTTACTGAATACCTACTAGGTACCAATTCTCTTCTGTCAAGAAGCATTAATGAAAAGACTGTATATGGTTGATGCTGTGGGAGAGAGGGGAACACCAGTGGAATGAGGTGGTCGTGTTGTTTTATATAAAATGGTCATGGAAAGTCTCTTAGTTGGTGATATTGGAACAGAAATTGGAATGACATGTGGGAGCCAGCCATGTGGATGACCGGGAAGAACACTCTAGGCACAGCAAGGAGCAAATTGAAAGGCCTGAGCAAGACCAGTGTATACCCTTGGTCAAGTCATGTCACTTCTCCCAGACTAAGTTCCCTCACTGTAAAATGAGGGAGCGATACCTTTTTTTTTTTTGCCAGTTCTTTGGTAAAGGAATGCAGGCAAAGCACCTAGCCCATGGAGACACAGGGAGTTGGCATGTTTTAAGTACAGCATGGAGGCTTTAATGTCTGCAGAGTAGGAGGGGACAATTGAAGAGAGATAATGTGGAGTTGGGGGCAGGGACTGGTTCACGTACAACCTTGTGGATCATGCTAAAACCTTTGGAGTTATGTTGAGTTAGATCATTCTTGAGAGTTTCTTATAGCAGGGTGGCCAGATAGGAATTGTATTCTTAAAGAACCATCTTCAATAGGTTTGTAGAGAGGTTATGGGGGACCAAGGACTGAAACAGATTCTTGATTGAACAAAGATTGTGTGAGGTGGTTGGATTCTGGATTACACTGCAAATTCAGGCAACAGAAGTTACTGATGATTAGATGTGTGTTGTGAAAGAAAGGGGTGAGACGAATATGATTCCAGTGTTGTTGGCCTGAGACACTGAGAAGGGAAAGGACTGGCAGCAGAGCAGATCTGGTGGTGGTGCAAGTGGAACTTAATAGCACGATTTGGGCTATGATACATCTGAGATGAGTTTATGTTACCCAAGTAGGAATACTGCACAAACAATTGGGTTTATGGATCTAGAGTTCAGGGGAGAGGCCCAGGCTGGAGATTTACATTTGAGAGTCATCAGCTGTAGATGGCATTTAGAACTATGGGATTCCACAAGTGCATCTAAAGATGAAGTATAGAGAAAGAAGAGGTTTTGGGCCTGAGCACCGCAAGTATAAAGATATAGGTGAGGAGGATCCAGCAAAGACAAGGGATTAGAAAAGGTGAGCCACCAAGAGGCGGTAAGGGGTGAGCTCAACTTCCTTGAATATTATGTGCTGACATCTCCTGCATGAATACATCCACTGTGCCTCCACAGGCTAGGTGCTTTGCCTGCATTCCTTTACCAAAGAACTGGAAAAAAAATGGTATCGCTCCCTCATTTTACAGTGAGGGAACTTAGTCTGGGAGAAGTGACCTGACCTGACCAAGGGTATACACTGGGAAAGGAAGAAACAGGATTTAAATTCAGGTTTGTCTGGTTGCGTAGAATTTGAAGAATGATAAGAGGAAAAAACAGTCACTAAGACCGGGCGTCTGGCACTTGTGACACTGATGTCTCAGGCATCACGTTGGGCATGTTTACATATCAGGATTCACTTAATCCTCACAATATCCCCAGATGTCAAAATGATTATCTCTGTTACTCAAGGTGAGGAAATTAAGATGCAGAAGCGTACATAACTTGCCCAAGGTCTCACGGCGAGTGGAGCCAAGCCTCTAGGACTACCAACCCCATTTTCTCTTTATTACTCTCTCCTCATGCTGGGGGGCAGTAGAGAAAATGGCATGAATTTGCACTTCCTCGCAGACCTGGCAAGGTACAGGAAATGCAAGACAGGCCAGCCAAACTGTGCAAAAGCAGTCCATGGCCCAGAGTTTCTTCCTGCGCTTTCCTCTGCTCACTCAAGGCCCTGCTCCACTAGAAATTACTGTATACTTCACTGGCACCCTGAATACATGCAGGAAAGGCAGAGACACCTGGTCTGCCAGGACTCCTTCATAGCTGATTTACTAATTGGGACATGTATGCACAAAAGTACTATGACAGGATATAAACTAAATTATCTGGCACTTACAACCCAAATTAGGGATTCAATGTGCCTGGCTTTCACTGGAGAGCTGTCTACCTTCCCATCATGGTAAAAGACCTAGAGTTTCCAGAGCAGGTAGGAAGCAAAGTGTCTCTATGACTACTATTCATGGACCTGCTACTGTAAGGGAAAAACAAGCCATTTTTAGTAATGCCCAAGAAGCAACCTAGTTTTCATTTCCCGCTTCTGTAAAACTGCTTGGGCTGCTAAGTCAAGATAGGGACCCTTAACCCCTTATCACTCACCCTGCCTTCCTTACTGCCTGTGCCCAGGCCGGCTGACTCCCTGCTGCATTCAGCTTCTGTAATCTGCTTGCAACACTTCCTGCCACAGCTTTAATACCACAGTCTGATAGTATATAGGAAAACTTACTCCCCATGTTCAGAGCCCAGAATTTGGAGGCTGTCTCCTCTGGGTCTGCATGCGTTAATAAAGCGCTAACTCTGTTGACCCCATGTCGTGTCAGAGTCCGCTTTTCCGCAACACTACAATGTTCCAGGTACTATGATACTACAAGTCTGTGTGTTGTGTCTGTGTGTGCATGCATGCCGGTGCACATACACTACAATCACGGGGAGAATCAAGGATGACAATCCAATTTTACAGGTGAAGAAACTGAAGTCAAGAAACTCATGCACATATCTCAAGTATATATTATTCAGTGGCTGAGTAAGGGGTGAGATCCAGGTATCCCAGACCCCAAAGCCCATGCCCTAGAGTGACAACAGAATTATTTTCATTTCCTTCTTTCTCTCCTTCCTTCCTTTCTTCTTTCCTTCTTCCGTCCCTCTCTCCCCACCTTCCTATTTTTATTTGAATCCTGAACAAAACAAAAGGAGAGTAAAGAACCTGGGAGAGAGGATGCTTTCAGAATCATTCAATGGGGTTATTTTAGGAAGAATGAAAAAGACCTACATGGACCTTTGGAGTAGGGCTTCTGGCAATTTAAAAAATACATACATAAGAAAATGACAGGGTACTTAAATAGTAGAAAGGTACTGAAGACAGGCTAGCACTCAAACAAGCCTTTCTCTGATACAATCAGAGGGCATAAAAGAGAGTTTAAAAGGGCTTTTAACATCTAAATTAATCTGCACTCTCCTGAAGGGCATCTCTTCCAAAGGAAGCCCTGATCTTGTCCATCACCTTCGGCAGGGGCTATGGCTTGCTGAAAGGAACAAAGCCAGTTAACAGCAGGACCAAACTGAGATGCAGCGCTTTCAGTCACATGAACTTACTTCACCCCACCACATACATTAACCATACCTATTTCCATTACCCCCCATTTTTATCCTTTCAGGGCTTGAACAGGGATTCAGCAAGCAAAACAAGCTAATTGCGCTCTTTCTTCAGTTGTGAAGCAATGGAGGAGGCAGCACCCCACACTCTCCATCCCTGCAAAAATGTTCCAGGTGAAGACTGGATTTAGCCCTTTCCAATTTCTTTGTTTGTTTTGTCACCCCAGAGGTTTTATTTCCTTTCCATGCTAAGCCTTGGTCCATAGAACTCTTCCTGAACTGCTGCCTTGTTTGCATTCTCAGGTTTGTTTACATAACTTGAGGTTCTTTTTTTCCTGTAAAC
>PVKM010013428.1:0-30275 GCA_004027735.1 Carollia perspicillata
TAGAGAATAAGCTTTGGACAACCAAACTAGCTGAAGAAATATCAGATATGTACTAAGAGTAAGCATTATATGCATATTAATTTACCTGTAAAACACACACAAAATGATGGTTATTGGAGATAAAGTAAGGTGTTTGGCTCTGACAATGTAGATACAGTGTAGTTACTTAAAAAAGAAAAGGAGAATGGGAGGACACACGAAAGGAGTAGAATAATAATACTGCCTTCCTTATCATTGGAAACGATGAGTAAAAGAGTATTTCTTCAAATAAGATGCAGAGGAGATGGGAGGCAGGGGAACTAAGAGATTATTAGCTAACTTTCGTAGGGAACCAATAGACAATAACTAAATATAGATAAGATTAAACATTGCATAATGTTAGTTGTGGTAGACTATAAAATGGCCAAAAATTTTTCCTTCTTTCTATGTACTACCTTTGCAATGCAACTTTTGTACTCTCCCCATCAAGAAGTTCACTGTATTTACTGCCCTCTTTGAATCTAAGGTTGGCATGTGACCTGCTTTAGTCAAAGCATAATGCTAACAGAAGGAATTAAGGGACAATGAAAAAAATGGGATAGTAACTAAAGTGTTACATAATGGCATTAGAATATGGTAGCCCTTAGAACAATAATGTAAGTTGCTCTTTAAAATACCCCACAAAACAATAAACAAAAACAAAATCATACTAACAGGAGGAGAGAATAAATAAAACAAACCATACAGAGAAAGATTATTCACTTAAAAGACTCATGTACGTACATATGTAATATAAAACAAAGACAGAACTGGGACAAATATATCGGTTATATGAATAAATTTAAATGGGCTCAAATTCACCTAATAAAAGAAAATTTCAGACTGGGTAGCAAAGCAGAACCCAACACTATGCTATACTACTGATAGGGGACTTCAGAGTTGGAAAATTTTACTTTCAGGTAAACTGTTATAAGCCTAGCAAATAATGTATATGTTAAAGCTTTTGTTTCAGAAACTACAGATAAGGCCCATCCAGGCTCCTGGGAAAACAGCCAACCTCCTGGGGCTCTGCTAAAGATTACCCCCTGGGGACAAGTGGAGGCATCCAGGCCAGTGTTTCAGGGAGAGACAGATGACCACCTGCCCCTGGGAACTGCTAACCACCCAGGACAGGAATATTGCAGTTGCTTCTACCTGACCCTCCCTGAATTTCAAAACCCTTTACCACACCTTGTTTATTCCCTGCTATAAAAACCTTGGCCTGGAAACAAAAGACAAGATGGTCTGTTAGGGTATGAACCCGCCATCTTCTCAGGTCACCTGCCATCTGAATAAGGCACCCATAAAGATTCAATCGCTGTCTTTGCTTATTGGGTTTGGTAGTGACAGGCAGCCCAAACTCCGGTGTTTTTCCGGTTTCACTACTATTGTGGTTCTACTGAGAAGTAATCTGGATCTTGTAAAAATAAACCAAGTGGGGGAAAAAAGCAACCCATTTTTCGGACTACAAGATGCATCTTTCTTTCCCCCCACATCCCCCCCCCACCCCCGGCCAAATTTGAGAGGAATAATGGTTGTTAATGCTGCTGCTGAGTTCTGTTTACATTTACATTGGTGAAATATTATGTTATTTATGTTATTAAATATTTCACCACATTTTTTGCTTCAAATTTTTTTTCCTATTTTCCTCCTCTAAAACCTAGGTGTGTCTTGTGATCCGAAAAATATGGTAAATATGGTAGATTATAGTTTATCTAAGAAATAAAAAATATGTGTACATATATCTGTTTATATTAAGAAAAACAAGCAATGGAGGGATAGAGCACAAAGTTTTTAATAGTTTCTTATAAGGGAAGGGAGAGAGCAGGGTAAAGGAGATGGGGATAAAATCCAGACTTTTCTGAATACCGTATACCTTGTTTTTTAACTTTGACTTTGGAACCATGACGAAATGTTAACTAATGACAAAACAATTATAATTTTAAAAGCAATCCCCAAGAACTGAAAATCAAAGAAAACCAACCTAAATGTATCTAACTGGGGGTATAAACTCACAGAGAGGGAACTAATCAAAAAGGCTTTATAAAACAGCAATCAGAACGTATGTCCCCCAAGAGAGATACACTAAACAAAAAAAAACCCTGTAAAAGTCTTACACTGTTCTCAATTATCATATTGGTGGTGAAGTAACTGGTTTCATTATTCTGAGACAGCTAGATACATGTATATCATAGGATAAAGCAAATGAATGACTATATATTTGATTTCTGCCATTCCCGGTATCATTGAGAACCAGGATTCCTGGTATGAGAGAAAGAAGATACTTGTATAATGTGTAAGGTAGAAGAGGTTAAGAAGAAATCGTAGCCCTAATATTGAATCAGAAATACCAGTTTGAATGCATGATGTATTTTTATCTGAAAGGAAGGAGGGAGGGAGGGGGAGGGAGAGAAAAAGAAAGAAAATTTTCTTAGCTCCGTCTGCTGCAAAGGCTCAGAAACAATGACCAACCCAGTACAACTGCCACTCCAGCACCCAGGCTGTGGTCTTGAAACACCATTTTCCATGAAAAGTAACCAGAGCTCCTTGGATAAGTGCTAGTTTTGGGTCTGGGGCAGAACATATATAAGATGAGCCTGGAACATCCTGTCATATCGCAAGGGAAGTCAAAAGAATGGGGAAACAAAGAGAGGCTGGGACAATGGATCATTAGTAAGGGTCAAAACTGCAGCTAAGAGTTCATAACGATCCTAAAACAAAATAACTGACTGGTCCCCACTGAACAATTCTAGTAAATCAACTCAGTTTTTAAAAAAGCAGTAAGTGAAGGGAAAGAATCAAATCTATATTTTGCTCTTTCTATAACAATTGCAAACCCTAGATAAGTGAGTTTTTCTTTATAGATATATTCCAACAAATGAAAGAAAAAGGAATGCTAGAATTACAATACCACAATATTGCAATCTCTAATGAAATAATGGACATAGATTAAACAGGAGGAAAAGAGAACACATAGTCCCCAAGGGGACTAAAACCAGTAGAATCAGGGCTACAGGAAACTCTACATGACAAATGACCCTGTTTCTTCCACAAATGAAAGAAAGAGAGAAAGACCTATAGAATAAGAGACATATTAGACATTTCAATAATCACAATATGTGGTAGTCTTTATACGGATCTTTGACTCAAAACAGAAAACTAAAATCTTGCAACCCTTGAGATAACTGGACATTTTAATAGTAAGGGAATATTTGATGATAATAAAGATCATTTTTAAAGAACAATAAAAATGTTGTTGCTTTGTTCAAAAAAATCTGTCTTTGAAAGATACACATTGAAATATTTACTAATGAATATTATGTGGTATCCAGAATATGCTTCAAAATAAAACAAAAAGGGAGAGAATGTGCATTGGTAGAGATGAAACAGGATTGATTGGCCACGATAGTGGTTGAATGGGGAGGGGGTGAGTACACAAAGAATTCACTATATTCTTCTGTCTTCTGGGGTTATCTAAAAAGCTTTCCATAATAAAAAATTCAACCAAAGCAACAACCAGGCCAAAGGGGACTTTCCCCTTCCCTTGCCCACATCGCTCAGAAAGTTTTCTATGGTTCAAGACTCACCATCGTATTCACCTCTCCGGTGACTATGCCACAATGTGTTAGTTACCCTTTGGTTTTCTCGTCCAGTTCCCCAAATAGCTTATCTAAGGTAAAAGATCTGTGATCTTTTTACTTTCAGTGCTTTTTCAGCTGTATCGAACTATTCTAACAACAAACTCTGGCAAACCTAAATATTCATTTTTCTTTTTCATATGACAAACAAAGTAAAATAGAGCTTGTGACATACAGTAGACTAATCTTCTCTGATTCTTCCCACAGAATAATTAAAATGAGGCCTAAGCATCACTTAAGATATCTCCACCAGAATTTGGCTCCCTTGTAGGGATTAGGTGTTCAAGTAAAAAACGGAGTGAACATATCCCCAAACCGTTCTCTGAAAGCGAACCAGGGCTGCCAAAAAGTTCAGCGACTGCAGGTCCTGTCCCCACAGTCCTCCAGCATGGCACACATCCAACACATAGTAAAGTCTGGACAGAGTCCCATGTCAGTAAATGAATACACAAAACCAGGGAACATCAGTTCACACTAAAAGACAAATGGTGCTGTTTTCCATTTGGAATATTTGTTAAAATATTACAAAGGAGTAAGTCAAAGGTAAAAGTGGTCCAGCAGGTAAAAACCAAAAAAGCCCACCACCAACAGTCCAGAAAGATCTTTAACCACAGACATCACTTACACCATATCAAGAAATAAACATAACTGAGTGCAGGTGAACAGGAGGACTGAGCTAATGCAGAGATGCAGAACCTCCTCCCACTTTTTTTTTTAATGTACAGCTGAGCTTAAAGGAAAGAAAAGGAGCTCCTCAGGTGTCAGAAATAAGAGAGAACTTAGGCAGGCATTCAGAACAAGAGAGGGCTGGGACAGCTGAAGGGAAGTGGGTAGTAGAGGACCTGAGTGTAGACCCCAACATCCAGAAGCCACACAGAGACCCAGACACAGTTTCAGGACTGTGGGGGGCAGGAACTGGACCAGAATATAAAACTGGACACATACAAGAGCCACCCTATCAGAGAGGACTAAATTAAGAATTCATAGCCCTGGTTGATGTGGTTCAGTGGATTGAACACTGGCCTGTAGACTGAAAACTGGTTCGATTCCCAGTCAGGGCACATGCCTGGATTGCAGGCCAGGTCCCCAGTTGGGGCATGCAAGAGAACCAATCGATGTTTCTCTCCTTCCTTTCCCCTCTCTCTAAGAATAAATAAAAATATAGTTTAAAAAAATTAAAAGCTCATAAACTGGTCCTGAGACTGGCAACCTCGTCTGTACCTGCCTAAGCCCTTAGGTAAGAAGAGTCTGTAAAAGAAATCACACCTCACACCTGCTCCACAAGTGGGTGTTAAGAAAAAAGAAATATGCGTGGTAAATTCACCAAATTCACCATTTCAAAGACAGAGGTTCTCAGACTAAAGAAAAGCAAACTTTATGCTATTCACAAAGGCATACCTAAAGCAACTCAAAAGGTTCAAAGAGGATGAAAAGAGTTATTTGAGATAAATACTAACCAAAAAAAGGAAAAACTTAGTATAATTTATATCAAAGAAAGCTAAGTTTAGGACATAAAAACAAAACAATAAACCACTAATTAGAACAATAGCATTAATTAAACTATCCAAAGCAAAAGTCGACAGAATTACAAGGAAAAGCTAACAATTTCAAAACCAAAGGAGGAGTTTAAAAAATATATATTCCAATTATAAACTTATTAATCAAGCAAACAAATGTAATTAGTAAGTAAATAAAAGATTAACAAACTTGATCTACTGGACATATGGAACCCTATACCACTTCACGATTAAAAAATTATATTAGTATTTTCCTTCCAAATACACTTGGAATAGTTTTAAAAACCAATTAGGTCATAAAGCAAGACTCAACAAACACCATAGTAGAGACCAGGGTGCACATTAGAACAATCTCCACTTTCTGCCCTATTTCTCTGATCACAGAGAGAGAAATCAATCTTCCCACTAACCTAAAGAGAATATTGTATTTATCTAGAGAGAGAATTGATGTAGGAAAAGCTAAACACTTATATAGAACATGGAATGATTATGACACTCACCATCACCGAGTAGCTAACTAATCCCATGAAAAAAAAACAAAACCTCTTAACGCTGTGTCACGTCACCCTGGAGGGATGCAAAGACTGGGGAGGAAAAGGAGTAAGTCATTCAAAGGCGAGGCAAAACTAAAAATAACATAAGTAGTTGGTTTTCACAGGCTGATAACCTGTGGGTTTTATTAAAATTCTCCTTTTTTCTTATCCTAAGACACTTAAAACCTTTTGTTAGCTGCTGTTTTCCCTAGGCAACTACCTAATTATAAATTCTTTGTTTTGCTTTTCTCTGTCAGTAAGCCCTCCAAGAAGAGCTAAGGCCTGAAAGTAAACCAGTATATTATCATCCCTTGGTCCATCACTGGCAGTTTAGATAATCAAGATGCATTACCAGGTATACTTTCCTGTCCAAATATGAATTATGAAAAAAGATCTTTACTCCTAAGGTCAGGTGTTGCTCACTACAGCTGCTAAACTGCAGCATTAAGAGTATTCGATTTATCAAGATAAGAAGACAAAGATCAAGCTCTAATATAATCACTTTTCAAAATGCTTGCAAGCATTTAAAAGGGGGGAAGAACTATGAGGGGCAAGTTCCTTTTACTCAAATTAGAAATCTAACGAAAATTCAGAGGAAAGTCTTTAAATTTACTTCAAATACTTTACTGAAAACATTTGATCTGCACTTAAATATTATTTCCCAAATGTTATTCAGTTAAAATGCCTGTTTGTAAATGTCTTTGTAATATTAAAACTGAGTATCAACTGCTTGTAAAAATTTCTCCAAGGAGTTAACATCAACAAAACATAGCCATCGGTGCCATTCAGACCCTGCCCTGTGGTTTATATGTGGATCTTTCCTCATTCAGATACATTAAATCTTTCTATTACCATATATCTGGTAGTATTTTACACACAGAGAGAGAGATAGATATAAAATGAAACTCTTACTTCATTTGTACATCAAAATAAATCTCCCCTTTAAATATAATAGCATGGTATCTGTAATGGGAAGGAAGATCTAACTTCATGAGAAAGGAGAAAAAGAAAAATTTAAACAATGATGGATTTTTAAACTAGTCTGTGATATTTTCCAGAACAACTAGTACTAATAAAAAAATTGGGGTTAAATAATGTACTTCCTTGTTTCTGCTTATCTGAAGTTATCCAGAATATTTAGATAATTATGGAATTTCAGTTTGAAGATGTCTGAGAAAAACCTCCAGATTAAGTTCCTATGCCACTCTTACTAAATGTCACTCTCTAAAGATGAGGAAGCAAGCACACCAAATGATAAAGGTTGTTCTCCGCCAAGAAATAAAACAGATGACTCCTCCCATCTGAAAGATAAGGATGTGTCTGGGAAACGCGGGAAGCCTGGTTTGAAGCTGTCCAAGACCTGTCAGTTTCAGTCAGTACTTAACACCGATTCAGTCAGGTCAATGCAGCAGTCACCAAACAGTCAACCTCTCTGAGACAGCAAGGCGGGGCACCCAATCATTCTCAGACTGAGTGAGGTAGGGTGCACAAACACCCCACTCCAACGACAGTCAGTGTGGCTGTGACTGTGGAATAAGCTTTCAAGTGGATAAGTGAAAGCAGTGGCATGCTGGCTGTGGGATCTGCTGGAGCACAGGACAGTCACCATTCACATGGCCAGCTACTCACTGCAGCCTCTCTTCATTATCACCCACATGCCAAATGACAGGTCAGCGCTGGCCAGTGAATCCAAGGCTTTGATTAGCTCAAGCCACCTAAAAGCAACACTGTCCTTAATTGTAAACTCCACTAGGAAAAGACGGTAGTGTGTTATACGTACAGACGTGAAAAGAAAGATTGCATAAAGGGACATGGAGTGTTCTCACTTTAATTTCAACCAAATCTGCTACATGTTACTTTTTCCAAATACCTGCCAAAAGAATTAAGTGACTTTTCCACTGCTTTTAACCTTTTCCATCTCAGGCCCCTTCTTTTCTAAAGGGGCCAATGTGCTAGTTAAAATATGGCTGAAGTGAAGAGGCTGGCAAGGTAAACCACACATCCCTGATTTTCTCACCACAAAATGGAAAAGTTAAGGTGGAAATCCACAATAAGAGGATTCATCGGCAGAAATATGATATCGAGAAAAATAAAAAATAAAGACATCACCTTCGATTAAAGTCAAACTCAACAGTTGTAGGAATTCTAGGTACAGAAGACATGTTCAACATACAACGTAATTTAACTAACCTCAATCCTTTAGCTATACAACTATGATAAAAAATTACCAAAATCACAATACACTGAGGATATGGCTCATTGTCCTCATCACACCAAATGAAGTTCCTGGGTGGCCATGCACCTAATTATCCAGCACTTGGAGCCCTCTCAGGGTGGGCTGGTTAGTGTCAGAGCAGCCTGCTAGGCCAGGAGAGGCTGTAGCCCTGCAGCAAGCCCATTTTGTAGCAGCGTTTCTATTAGGCACAATTCTCCTGAACTCTGTGATAGGGACCTCTCCACCAAAAACAAAAAGTAAGCAGCTCAGAAAAACTTTTCCCTAAGGTCTCTGGGTCAAATACCCTGGAGGAGAAAGAAACAAAGGGCCAAGTCTCAAATCTCATTATTATTCCTGGTAGTTATGGTCTATCAAGTGTCCACAAACACTGAACCATTCATTGCTTCTAGGGGAAAACCAGGGTTAGGTTCCTACAAGACCTTCCACACAATATTTTTATAAACCAATCAATACATACTCTTCCTTTATGTGTGCTTCTGTTTAAAGATACCTTATTTAATATGCATTGCTGATTCACTAATACTGAACTCACCAACAACAGCCCTATGACTCCTGCCTGAATTAAGCTTATAATAACACTAATATTTTCTCCATAAGGCATATTATGGTCTTCTTTTGCTTTGACACTATACTTGGGGGCCATGTTTAACAGCAAAATCACCAAGAAAATGCACAAAAATGTGGAAAACACAGCACTGAAGACTGTGAAAAGAACACTTGTTTACACCATGACAGCTGCAACAAGTAGGCCAAGTGTTGCCTTGTTCCCACCTCAACTGGGGAACCTGTGCACTGGGAGACTCAAAATGCCACCATTCTTCACATGTCCACGAATGACTGCAACAGCTCCAAAAGTAGTGATTTTGAGGTTACAAAAAAATGTTAATGAGTAGGTGAATTCACAAACACAGAATCTATGCATAATGAGATCTGACTGTACTTTTGAGACCATTCCCAAACCAGCTTCCTACCCTGAGTCTGAAAATCCATAGATCTGTCTTACAGCAATCTTACAAACTTCTCTGTATCTGGAGAACCCTTCTGTTATTTAAGAACCTACTCAAAAGCTAACCTTCATACCAGAAAATTGCTCCAGTAACTCCCTGAGTAGGATCTGTGGGAGACCCCTGACCACACTGACAAGAGATTTGTTAGAATAGCAGCCAGCTATAGGAAGCCATGGGAAAGAAAAGAAGAGACAACTAAGAATCACTGTGGCAATAATTTTGGTTTTTTGCTCACAAGGTACAAGCAAGAGGAGATTTTAATCGCGGGTCACTACAACAACAAACATGGCCCTACCTGAGGGACATGTCATTTTGAAAGCTGAGCAAATACTGAGAGTTTTATACTTAGTCTCCATGATGCAACAATGCATACTTTTTGTAAAATCAATTTAGTAATAGAATGTCTAGACTTCTGGATGTGGGGGAGATGGGGCAGAAATGAACATTTACTGAGCAGCTAGTGCCAGGCACTTTATTGAGAACATTATCTTTATTACCCAGGTCAATTCTCCCGAGGCCTGAGAAGTAGAATTTCCCACCTTCATTTTACAGCTGAAGGCTCAAAAGGGTTAAGTCAAGCATTTAAGGTCATTCAACCAATTTTACTCCAAGGCCATCATACCATCTGGGTTTCTTTCCAGTGGTAAAATAAATGAAGAGATTGCTTGGGTATTTCAACTACTGAAGTATTCAGTTAAGCATTAAAATAAGCATAGTATTTCTTATTAATTTAATGCATGACTTTTCCTCTATGTACTCAGATCTTTCTCAAAAAGAAAAAAAAAATGGTTTCCCTACCTAAAGAAACTTCTCTCATTTCTACTCATTCATCTCCAAACCAAATCAGAGAAGTCTGCACACAGATCAAACAGCACCTAGCAGCCATCTTCCCCCTGCCTCCTATAACAGTGTCACTTTACCTGGAGTGTAAAGGTTGCCCTGGGCAAACACCCAACTAAGGCCCCTGTGCCTGGTTTCTCTAGCCCCTTACTTTGTAAGTTTGACACTGTAAATGTTCCATATTGCCCCTCTGATCCCATTCTGCATGAGGTGGTACACTGTAAACACCGCATGCTAAATGTGTCCACTTGGTTTAGCATGAATAGCATTTAGACGACAAGTTTTACTAGAAGGAATAGTGGACTGGTTTCCAGCACGACAGCACCATCTTCTGGTTGGTGAAATGGAATTAAGATATAGAAAGTCACATCGGGAGTTAAGCACTTCAACAGTTGGTAACCCAGAAGGGTATCAAACTAGAAAATTAGTTACCACAAACTCTGAACAATGTCAATATTAAGTAAACACCTTCACAGACCAATTACAGAATAGAAAAAATTTTAAGGGTAGGTCACTACTGGTCATTGTTCCACTTTTGCAAAAAACTGCAGCCTCTCTCCTCTTCCATACTGCAGAACCCATTATGCACCTTATGAAAGAAATTTCTTATCCCGTAATCAGAGTCACACCCATCCCCACCTGGGTGCACAAAAAGGCTGTCTGCTGCTCACACACAAAGTTGAAATTTGATGTAGACAGTGATTGCTATCAAGGCCCTCAGAGTCTGGACCCTTCTAGTACTGGATAGCAGTTAAGGAGCATCATCCCCTCTTATGGGTCCTAACAAATTGATGAACAGATAGAAGAGCTAATGATGACTTAACATCACCTTTATGGTCCTCCAAAGTAAAGGACCCAGTAGACTGTGTTGAAACAGACCTTGGGCCTGAGGTCCAAATGGTGTTTTCTACTTAGCTGCTGCCACCATCTAATGAAATCCAGACCAAGAGACCTAACAGCTGCAAGGAGACTCTAAACTATTTCCAAATCTCAGCTGTCAGAACAGACCCCAGCAGCTGGTTTCCAGGCCTGCCTTCTTCAATGGAGTGGCCTCACCCACTGGTCAAAAAGGCCCTTGGATGTCAGCCTCTTCCTGATTTTACTCATCAGATATGCCATTTGTCCTTTCATGAGGACCAAGCAAGGGGAATAGAGTGGGGTCAGACACTTTAACCACAATATTCTTCTCTCAGTGAGAACCAAAATGTCTCCTCCTGGCCCATGGAGATGTAAGAGTGAGGAAACAAGCATTCTTCCTAGATGCTGTCTGTGTGAATCCCCAGCCCCAGAGCAGTCTAGAAAGAGGAAGCACCTGAGGATCGAGATCTTCTTAGTCGGGGCTACCTTTGATTCCTCCCCTACCACAATGCTTTGCACATGGAAGAAAAAAGTCTCCTAAACCATCAGAGTGTAAACTTTTTTGACCATGACCTACATCAATACATTCTTATTACAATCTGGTGCACATACATGTATTATCTGCATGTACAGATTTGTACCTGAACAAAATTATATTTTTTAAAAAAAACCTATCTACCTTTATTATATGGCATTCACTCTGAACTTTTCTAACTTCCATTTATAAAAATGCTGGTCACCCTCACTAAAACAATTTCACAACCCATTGAGAGTGTGACCCACTGTCTGACAAACACTGTTGTAAACTGAGTTTCCATTTTCATTCCAATCTCTGTTTGCTGGCACAATCCCCTCTATTCTCTGCTAGCCCAAATCAGCTCTCCATCAAGGGCCAAATCAAGGTCTCTCCTCAAAGCCATTACCAATTTGTGGCCACATGTCCCAAACACCAAGGATGTAAAATAATGACTATGACTAGTTCCTACTTTGGGAAGCCAAGTCTACTGGGTGGGACAGATTAACATTTTATGATATGTTTTAACACAGTCATCTCTTACTCTGAACACAAAAATGTATGCCATCTGTACTCATCTGTTCATTGATTTGTGCATTCATCTGTTCATTTATTTACTCCCCACCTCGACTTGTTCCAGTACCATTTATGTAAACAACATTAAAATGTTTATCAAAAAATTAATCCATAAGTAGAACAACTTCTTCTTCTTCTTTACAATATTGTTTGTTAAGGGATAATTTTCATGACCTCTAAATTAGGAACTCAAGTGCACTGTCACTGACTCTTGGAAGCCTATGGCCCATTTATTATTCTGTGCAGCATTTATACATATGGTAGGTTCCCAGATAAATTCAATCTGGCTCCAGTCTCTTAGAGAAGACTATAAACTAGAGAGTAAATGCAAAGACTAACCTTCTAGATATTTAAAAATAAGTGGAACTTGCTTGAATATTTTGACTCTGCTATAATGGCACCATACACACGTGGACGAGTGCCACTGAACATACCACTTCTGACAATAAGCAGGCTTTCCTCTGGCAGCTCCTTGTTTGGTTGGCAAGCTTGGCACTCAATACCTGGAAATTCTTTTGAGAGCCCCAAACTTTTAAAAGGAACAAAGTTAGGCACAATATTTTATTTTAAAACTTGATTTAATTTTTAAAAATACCCCAAATCAACACTATAGCAAGGTCTGTACAAAGGATACAATTCAAACTCCTACTTTTAATACACAAATTCCATATTTGCACCTTCTAACTTCCTTCTACCCCACCCCCCCGTCACTCCACCACAGGTACCCTCTGTTCCAGTCACACCAAAAGAACGTGCTAGTTCCACTCTTTGCCAAAGCTTTCTCAGCCTTCCTCTACTGGGCTAAATCCAACTCATTATTTGAGGCATCACCTACTCCAGGAAGCCTTCCCTGCTGCCCTCTACTGCATCTCCATGCCAGTCGGAGCTGGTCCTCCCTCCACCTAGCATATGCTGTCGTGCTAGTCCTCTAGAAACCCATCTGCATTGCTAGACCATGAATTTCTTGAGTACAGAAACTATTATTTCAACTCTATTCCCTATCAAATTTAGTCCCTCAATTCTTCAACAGTAGATAGGCAAATATTTACACAAAAAATAACACTGCAGTTTCAAATGAAAACCATCTTTTTAAAAGCCTTGTAAATACCTTCAAAGTTACTCTCTGCTGTTACTATTAAAAAAACCTGAACATAAAAACATAAGGTATATATAGTGTGAAGTCAGAAAGGAATAAAAGGCTTACATTTCATCTGAAAATATAATTACCAAATTTCACACTTAAATATGATCCTATCCATGCTATCAGGTGATTCAAACTTATTTGGGGAATTAACAGTTACTAAAATCAGTAGATATCTAAAAGTAGTACTTTTCTTGCCACATAATATGCTAAAATAATTTATTTCACTTCTCTTTAAATTGTCTATATAACAACAATAAAGGATTTGAAGAGGGGTCTGTTTCAAACTTTTATTTGAATGTGTGGGTGACTTTACCATGTTCCTTTTCCCAATACTGTAGCAATCCTGTTCCTTGGCCTTTGACACAATCTGCAAAAGGGTGTGTATGAAGTTCCCCACATTGCTACAATTCACACACAGAAAGGATAAAAAGGCATTCCTACTAGTTGGACAGTATAATATAAAAGCTTTATAACTACCCTGGCTGGTGTGGATCAGTGGATTGAGTGCCTGCCTGTGAACAAAAGGCACTCAATGGATTCCTAGTCTAGGGCACATGCCTGGGTTGTGGGCCAGGTCCCCAGTAGGCAACCCAGTAGGCACAAGAGGCAACCATGCATTGATGTTTCTCTCCCTTTCTTTCTCCTTCCCTTCCCCTCTCTCTAAAAATAAAATCTTTTTTTAAAGCTTTATTACTAAACAATTATTTAAGCCATGTTTGCTTTTTATAATCAGACAGCTTAAAAAATACTCATTAATACCAAGATATATTAAGATGGGATATAAAACTTAAGGTAAAACCTGGTCTGAAGTGCCAGGACCACCACCACCATCGATTATAAGTTACTTAATGTTCCAGTGGTCTAGCATTTTCTGGAATTTTTGCTAAACATAAGGAAGTGACATTCACCCTGATACTAAAGTAATGGCTGGACTTTTTTCCAGGATAAATGAAAAGAGATAGGTTGTAAAAATACTCAACAGCAGAAATATCGTAAACATCACATCAAAAATGTTTCATATTCATCTTTTCGGAACAGCAGAATTTTTTTAATTTATTTTATTTTTATTTTAGAGAGAGGGGAAGGGAGGGAGAAAGAGAGTGAGAGAAACATCAATGTGAGAAAGAAACATCAACTGGTTGTCTTCTGCAAACACCCTGACCAGGGATGGAGCTGGCAACCCAGGCATTTGCCCTGACCAGGAACCAAACAGGTGACCTTTCAGTTTGTAGAACGATGCCTAACAAACTGAGCCACGCCAGCCAGGGCCAGAATAGCAGATTTAACTCAAAAGATGAAGAAGAAAAATTCAAAGAAATGAAATTCATAAGTGTGATGATTAGAAAAAGGATGCTATAAAATAACTACAGTCAACTATATGAAAAGACCACTCTGCCAGCTAAGAAATTCAAAAGCCAGATGTTTCCCTTTGCTGTGTTCCTGTGCATATAAAAAAGCAAGTAATACTTTTTCAGTGTTAAATTTAAATATTTTAGTACCTGTTCACAATGGGGAAAAAATCAAAAAATAGAAAAAAAGTAAAATTTACCTCTTTTTCTATCACCCCAAGAGATTCATTGGTAACACTTTTAGTAACACAATATTCTAAATTAACCACTTAAGTACTCCAAAATCACTGCACATTTATTTACAATTTGCTAAAAACGAATTTATTTCATCTTCAAAAATAGTAATGTTTACACAACAGGAATCATATATGAGAAAACAATGTATACATGTAAAGGGTAATACAGCTAGCCTACTTAATCAACTAGTTCATTATTTTGGCTAACAAAACAGTAAAAATGACATCCGAAGCCTCAGGAATAATAGAGACACAGTGTTAACGCTAAATTCTCAAACTTAGTCTCTCAGTGGCCTGAGAGCAAGCAGGAATTAATATCACTGCTTTAAATTTCTGATTACCACTATCATCCTAAAATCTTTACTGAGAGCTGACTATGGCAGTGGTACTAAATCAGACCCATGTACCTGCTTTCAAAAGTATTCTGTATAATCTTAAAAAAGTATGCAAGATAAAAACAAGAACAACAATAAAGCATATAACTAAATTCATAGATACATAAAACTACCTGTGCAAATGAAGAGAAACACTATATTCCTGGTCTTAAAGATTGAATAGGTCTAAATAAAGCTGTCAAGGGAATTGATGTGTTAAAATGTCAGTGAAAATCCCAAAGGGCTTTTCAAGTGACACTAATAAAATGATTCTAAAGCTCAATCAGAAGAATAAATAAAAGCCTGAGAAATATGAGTCGAGTCCTAAAAGTGGTTTAAATTAAGTGTCCAACAAAGAATTGGTTAAATAAATGGTAACACACTCATAAGATAAAATGCTGTTCAGCTAAACACACAAAAAAGAAATGTATACGAAGAGTGTATTACATAAATAAAGTACTGTTAGGTTAAAAAAACAAATTGTAAAATGATGTGCATAGGATATTATGGATGAAATACATACTTAAAAATCATATATAATTAAAAGGTAAACCTCAAATATTATTGCAATTATCTTTATTAACAAAGAGAGAGGCACTAGATGTTTCATTTTTTCTTTGCAGCTTAAAATTATTCTAGTAACAAAAATAAATGATCATTGTTTAATACAATAAGATGAAAAATGAGTTATTTTTAGATTTTTTTAAAGATCATCATTATGGACCTAGTAATTTCACTTCTTTAGAACTTATTTTTAGAAATAATCAGATATAGACAAAGACTAAGATACAAAGACACTCATTAAAGAATTTCATATAGTAAAAATTTGGATATAATTTAAACATCCAAAAGACATATAGTTATTTATACATGCTATGTGTATGTGTATAATAATATAATATAATGCATTCATTTAAAGAAAATACTTTTAGAAAAATTTATAATGGGAAATGTTCATGGCATGATATTAACTAACAAAGTATCTGCAAAACCATACTTAAAGTCAGAACCCAATTTATATTTAAAATGTTATGAAAATATCCCTAGCCAGTGTGTCTCAGTTGGTTAGCATCATCCCATAGACCAAGGGGTCACAGGTTCAATTCCTGGTCAAAGCACAGCCGTAGGTTACATGTTCAGTCCCAGGTCAGGGAGCAAATGAGAGGCAACTGATTGATGTTTCTTTTTCACATTGATGTTTCTCTCCCCTCCCTTTCCTTCCCTTACCCTCTCTCTAAGCATGTCCACAGGTAAGGATTTAAAAAATGTTATGAAAATACCTCCTAAACAAATTAAAACTGAAAGGAAATACTAAACAAAATATTACTAGTATTCATGTCTAGGGTGCAAGATCATGGGTGAATTGTTTTCTTACCTGTATTTTCAAATATTTTTCACATTTTTAACAACTTAATTTATTTCTAAAATTGGAGGCAGGACAGTACAACAAAGTAATTTTTTTTACAAATGATATTACAACTAAATTTGATAGACTAAGTATCCTGATAACATACCACAAAACAAACATTCTTAGATCAGATAAAATGGCCCCTAAAACACAAAAATCAAACCCAATGCTTTGGGCTAGAAGCAACTTAACAGAACATGAAGATTCAAAACAATTTAACAGAACACGAAAATTCAGCCTCTATAGCACAAACACTACATTTCTTCCTACTGGTTACGTTGTCACAGGACTCATTTCCTCACTGTTCCATTAACTCACTGCTGTGTACACACACACAACACACACACATTTTATATGTATATATAAAAATGTCCTAAATGTGTATACGTATATATTTTACATATATATGGTATGTACATATAAATATATATACATAGATATCTTTTACATATACATAAATGTGTGTGTGTATGTACACACACACACTAATTAGGTAGAGTGCTTATTGTTATACTCTTAAATAAATCTGCCTGATACAGATTTCATAGCAGAGATGTATAAACTGCTAATTCTCAAGATTAAACACCTAGGGGAACTAAGAAAACATGAAGGTTCTTAATAAATATTAAAAATTTCCACTGTGCTTTTCACAGATTTAGAAGGAAAAGAAAAACAATCGGTTGTTTTCAAATCAGAAAAATCTAAACAAAACATATATTCACCCTTCTCACTAATAAAGATTTTTCTTTACTAAACTTAATATATTCAATAAGCTACTAATGTAAAAATCTTGCCTGAATATAAGAAATACTTTATTTCCAAGATCCAGTACTTGTGGCATAAAAATCATATCATTTAAACAGCAAGATAAGTAAGTTATCAGACCCTTCCCTCTAAAACAAGCTTATTTTAAAGAGTTATGTCATAGTTAAGCTCACTTGTCTATACTGCTATACTTATAATTCAAGATAACTGTTAATAAACATACATAGAGTTTAAGATTAAGAAAATTAACATTCAAGGGGAAAAAAACAACCTTTCCACTGATAACAGCTAATATCATAAACTTTGTGGGAGGAAAATGAAAGAAAGCAAAACCACAATCATCTGAGGTTCTCTGGAAGATGAACAGAAAGAGTTTTTGTAGAGGAGTCAAAACTTGGAAGAAGCAAACTGGCAGAGAGTGAATTTCCTGGTGCATGCATGCGTGTGCGTGTGCATATGCATGTGTGTGTATCTCAGAGAGAGGGGTGGGAGGAAAAGGGGGAGAGAGAGAAAAAGAGAGAGACAGAAGGAAAGAGAAAGTGCCCTAAGGGGAAACTGTAGTTAAAGGAGCATAGGCCAACTAAAACTGATAGAAAATCCTTTGTTTTCTTGTGGGAGAAACCACAGAAAGAAGCATGGGGCAACCAGTGGCAATAGGGAATAAGGGAAGAAGCCTAGAGGAGGGGAAATCAGAAAATAAGAACCCCAAATTTGGTGTATAAACTGAGCCAAGATCCCTGGCTGACCCTTAGCCATGCATATGCAGACTAAAAGCAGTGGAGGCTAAGATCTCAGCCACTGCCCACCATTAGCATGAAAGAGTTGCAGTTTGAATTTACCTAAGTTAATTGTCTGCTAACACTAAAACAAAAATATCAACACTCTTGAGGAATATAAGTGAATCCAGAGTCTCCATAAAAGAACATTCACAATGTCTGTGAAATAATCCCAAATTACTCAACATATGAATAGCTAGAAAAATGTGACCCATTCTTAAGGAAAAGGTTATCAACAAGTATCAACACCTAGATAACACAGATGTTAGAATTATTAGATAAAGTCCTTAAACAAGCTATTCTACTTTGCCAAATGAGGTAAAGGAACAGTGTTCAAAATACAAGATAGAATATTTCAACAGAGAAACAGAAAGATTTTAAAAACTGAATGAAAATACAGAACTGAAAAAAATATATATGAAATTAGAAGTTCACTGGGTGGGCTTAATAATGATTACTGAGGAAACATTCAATGAGCCAAGAGATCAACAGAAATTATCAAATCTGAAGAACTGTAAAGAAAGGTAGAAAAAAATGAACTAAGCATCAGGAACCAATGCAACAATATCAAAATGTCTCCTATATATAGATCATTATAATCCCAGAAAGAGAAGCAAGAGAATACAGAACAGAAAAAGTATTTGAATAATATCTAAAATTTCCCAAATCTGGTGAAAGACATCCATTTACATATTCAAGAAGCTTAGTCAACCCCAGTAGGATAATCCATGCCTAAATACATCAGTGTCAAACTGCTAAAAAAAGAAAAAAATGGTAAAGAGAAAATCTTGAAAATAGCCAGAGATAAGCAACCCATTATATGGAAAGGGCAACAATGACTCAAATGACTGTAGGTTTCTCATTAGAAACCACTGAAGCCAAAAGACAGAACAATACCTTTAAAATGCTGAAAGGAAAACCCAGATTTTTACATCCAGCTAAAATATACTATAAAAATGAAGGCAAAATAGAGACATTTTAAGGTAATAGAAAATTAATAGAATCACTAGTGCGATAAGAAATACTGAAGGACGTTCTTCAGGCTTAAGTGAAATGATACCCAAAGAAAATCTGGGTCTTCAGGAATGTAGACATGAAATGGTAAATATCTGGGTAAATAAAAAAGAATTCATCCTCTTAAATACAGGATTTAAATTTTCTAAAATACATATGGCTGCTTAAAGCAAAATTACACTACCAATTATGGGATTTATAATGAATATAGATGTAACACATATGCCAACTATATAGCATGAGAGACAAGGGGATTGGAGTAAACAGACCTATATGGATATAAGATTTCTACATTCTGCATTAAGTGGTACAGTATGAACTCTAAGCAGACTGTGAAAACTTATGGACAGGTTCAAATTTCTAAAGCAACCACTAAAAAATAATGCAAAGAGGTAGCACTAAAAAGCCAACAGAGAAATTAAAATGAAAATCTTAGTAAAAATTCAAATAATTCAAAAGAAGACAGGAAAGGGGGAAACAAAGGAGCAAAAAGCAGAGGTGTTGGGACCACTTTGCATGGTATCAGAGACTGCAGCCCCGCACAAGCAAGGCCTTGAAAGAGGCCTGTAAGTCTCCACCAGAACACCAGGAATGCAGGTGGCAGGCATGACCTGATACTGACATCAAGGGTTTCCGTGGGAAATCGAGCCTGAAGAATACATTGTACCATGTGAAGCTTGTTTTGTTCTGTATGGCTTTGTTGATATAAACTGAATGTTTAAGTTCAAGGCATCAAGGAGTGAACTTATCTCATGAAACATGTCTTAAAGACCATCTGGCATCAATATGTCTAACAGACCCTGACCTGAGGCAGATTTCTGTGTTCCTTCAATTGTTATCTACAGATAATACCTGTTTTCTATAACTACAGCCTTTTGACATTGATTGATGAGCTATGCATGCATGCTGTATACCCTACATATACCGATCCCAATAAAAGCCATTTTGCAGAAGGGCCTAGGGCATTCTCCACTAGAGGGAATCTCCACCCCCTTTCCCACCAGAACAGGCTGTGTCCGGGAGGACTCATTTCATAAGATACCAGGAGAACTCAGAAGGACGGGGTTCTCCACACAGAGGGAACAAACAAAACACAAGTTTTAAAATGACAGGCCTAATCATATAAATAATTATATTAAATGTCAATGGACCAAGTATCCAATTAAAATCAGAGTTATCAGGATGGATAAAAAAGTGAGACCCACTACATGCAATCAACAACTATATGCTATATAGACATATAGGTTGACAGTAAATGGAAGGAAGAAGATATACCAGCCAAATATAAAAAACACAAGAAGATGCCCTGGCTGGTGTAGCTCAGTGGATTGAGTGCAGGCCTCCAAACCAAAGGATCGAGGTTCGATTCCCAGTCAGGGCACATGCCTGGGTTGCAGGCCAGTTCCCAGCAGGGGACCCATGAGAGACAACCATACATTGATATTTCTCTCCCTCTCTCCTTCCCTTCTCCTCTAAAGATAAATAAATAAAATTAAAAACACACAAGAAGAATAGATCAACTATATTAATACCAGGTAAAGTAGTCTTAAAAATAATAGCATTATAGACCTGGCTTGGTGGCTCAGTTGGCTGAAATGCCATCCTGTTCACCAAAAGGTTGTGGGTTCCATCCCTATTGAGACATGTACGGAGGTAACTGATCAATGTTTCTCTCCAACATTGATGTTTCTCTCCCCTCCTCTCTCCCTAAAATCAATAAATATTTCCACGGGTAAGGATTAAATAATAATAATAATAGCATTATGAAAGATAAAAAAGAACATTTCATAACAATAAAGGAGTCAATTTATCAGAAAGGCAAAATAATTATAAGTGTGTATGTACCTAATTACACAGCCTCAAAATATAACATGCTAATTGACAAAATTAAAGGAGAAAATAGACAAAATTATAGCAGATTTTAACAGCCACTGTCAAAAAATGATAGAACTACTAAATAAACATCAGTAAAAAGAAGAATATCTGAACAAGGATATTACAGACCAAATCATATAACATATACCAAACCATATACAGAATTTTCACTTTTTTCAAGTGTATGTAGTATGTTTAGCAATATAGACCTTATGCCAGGCCATAAACCAAGCATTAGTAAATGTTAACGGACTGAAATCTATAATCATAATGGAATTAAATCAGAAATTAGTAAAAAAAGAGATCTAGGAAAGATCTAAGTACTTGGAAATTAAGCAACACGCTTCCAAATAATCCAGGGTCAAAGGAGAAATTAGAAATTTTACCTAACTTAATGAAATGAAAATATAACATGTAATTTGTGGGATGCACCTAAAGCAGTGCTCGGTTGATATTTATAGCTTTAAATGCTTTTATTAAAATAGAAAAGTCATACTCAATAACTTGGAGAGAGTCTAAGCTATATACACACTGGGTTGGAGGCCTTGTGTGCCCACAGAGGAAATGAAAAATTCCAGCCAAAAGTAAAAACTGGGCAAACCTGTAAATTGCCTGAATTGCTCCAACGCAGCTGGTAAGGGTGGAAACCTTACTGGCTCAAGGCATTTAAGCACAACAGCCGATCAATCGTTGGCTGACCACTAGGCTATACTGATTGACCCAGGGGCAACCTCTAGGAGGCCAAGCTTTAAAACTTTTAGAAGAATTTTTAAAAAATCAATCACATAAGGTTGTACCTTAATGAGCTAGAGGAAAAAAAGGGAAAGTAAACCCAAAGCAAGTAAAAGAAAGGCAAAAAAGAAAAAAATGTGGAAACCAACAAAATAGATAATAGAGCAAATACAGAAAAACAAAATAAACCAAAAGCTGTTTTTTTTAAAGGATCAACAAAATCAGTATCACACAGGTAGAGTGATCCAGTAAAAATGAGAACACAAATTACCAATATCATGAATGAAAGGAGTTATCATCAAATGAGAACACAAATTACCAATATCATGAATGAAAGGAGTTATCACCACAGATTCTGCAAACATTAAAGATAACAAAAGGTACAGGTAACATTTAAAGTTATAAGCAGCCTTTTAGCAAAGCATTGCTGAATAATCACCTCAAAAGAGTTGTATCCACAATTCTAATATTTATCTGCTAAATGCAATCAAAAGCTGTGCTTTTAAAAAAGTCTGATTTAATATAAGCACATGCATACTTCAGAATGAAGTGAAGCCAAAGATTCCCCCCACCACCCCAGTCCCAAGAAATCATCCTGAACAAACCCTTAAGGCTCCATATCAGGAATTTATATAACTGGCTGAATTTGGGCTGGTTTTACAAATATTGTAACTGTTTCTAACTCTTCTGAAGTATTTTTTATCTGAAACATGGTGTGCTCCAATCTTCAGCTTTCAAAATAAATGAAGAGGCTACTTTTCTCAAACTATTACTATAAAATTATAGGCAGACAGAAAATGTCTTATAACATATTTAAAGAAACTCAAAATAATGTCTAAATATTGAAAGTATGACTAGAAATTTCAACTACTTTTGAAATATTATTGAGCTCTTTTCCCTTGTAACAAAAGTTAAGTATGAATATGCTTCAGATGTGACCATTAAAGATTTATTTAACTGACTACTTTGAGGAAAAATATCTCAAAAATAAAAATCTCAAATGCTGAGGACACGTGATCTTCTCCATAGTATCAAGTCCCACACTGGCCACCTGAAGAGCGAAAGGGGAAGAAGGCTGAATGTGTGGCCTGCATGGGTTACCACTATCTGAACAAACACCCAAAGCCACCAGGGTCCCTCACCTTCACAGCAGCTGCAGAAAAATAGCTCAAGACACACAGCGCTCAATAGAGTTTTAATAATTAGTACAACAAGGTCTCCTAGAAAAACAAACTCTGGATATTCAAGATGTTGAAATAATTTTTTTAAAAATCCTGATTAGATTTAATATCAAAAGATAGTATCAGTTAAAAGTAACTCCTTAAATGTAAATCAAAAATAGTCTGTAGCTGGGCCAAAGAAGCCATTACAAGCTGCTATATAAATAGGCATTTAATGATTTTTTCCAAAGTTACATTATTGATCTAACAGGACCTCCATCTCCACAGAAATGAGTAATTTAAGGTAACATTAATAGGATATGCAGCACATTAAAATTATCACTATAAAGAACAAATTTTACATTGTTTTTCAATGAAACATCTGTATAATTTTAGAAATCACAGCATAGGACCAGAGACAGTAGGTATATCCATCTTGTGCAAAAAGACATTTCTAAGTCATAATACTTCAACATCATTTATTCAGCTAAATAAATATTTAACATGCACTTACTAATGTCAGCCAATACTACCCTAAGCACTGAAAACACAATGGTGAAGAAGAAATACGGCCCCTGTTCAAGGAGTTCACAGTCTGTCAGAGAAGACAAACAAGATGTGTCAACAAAGGATGTCAAGCTAGCACAGAAAACGGGGTACATCCTCCTACAAATGGAGACAGGGAAAGATATCTGGAGAAGGGGACATTCAAGCTGAGATGAGGAGGGAAGTAGGACACAGCCAGGCTCTAAAGGGACCTGGGTGATGGTTGAGTCAAAGATGGCTTCTGCCAAAGAACACTACGATCACAGGCACAGCATGTGCAAATGGCCAGGTATTTATGTTAAGAGTTGTCTTTTGATAAGAAGAGACATGACGGTGGGAAATTATGTAGTTTTACTAGTAAAGTCTATCAAAAGACAACAGACACCTACTTCTTAATTTGTGAGGAAAAGGGTAAAAGGATCACAATGTCACCCTGGCCTATTCCACATATTACCCGTTCAAACACACATTTATTTTCTCATGCCTCAGTGTGTGCCAGGCAGTAGAAAAGGATTCAATGGTGAATAAGATGGATTCAATGTTATCCTCAGGGAAGCAACACACATAGGCAAACAATCAAATAAAGGTGACTCTGTGTCTACCTGATTCTGAAATCACCACATAAAATACTGAGCTTAAAAGCTACTGTTTGAACAATCTTTCAATAATAAGTAATGGAGAAATTATTACTGGACATCAAATTGTGTATGGGTATAATACCCCATACACATAAATAAGAATTATGCTTGTATTTTCCAGTAAATACTACTAAATAGTGTTTTATAGATGTCAGAGCACTTTTACACACTCTCATTTTTACTGTTCACAGCAAGGGAGGCCAAGTAGTTATTTTAATAATTACCTACCGTTTGTCAAGCACTGCTTGTAGAGTGGCTGACACTTTGGTGAGAACTTAATATTCATGATCTCACTTCACAGAGTAATTATCAGCACCTCCATCTCTCAAAGAACCTGTAGCTTACAGAATTTACATAACTTGCCCAAAGAGACATGCCTGACAAGTGGCAGAGTCAAGGTTAGTCCCCATGTCAGTATGACTTCAAAGACTAGGCACTTCCTTTGCCCCACTGCATGGCTTCAGTGTTACCAGAGTGTGAGGAGTGAGGGAGCTGATGTGTGACACTGAGCAGAAGAGGAGTGACTAGACTTTGGGTCTGGAGTTCTTGTTTAATCTTCTTTCAGCCACAGTGAAGTCTTACTACAGTCTGAATCTCAGAGTCCCTGGCCCCTAACTTGAATTTATCTTTAGCTCTCTAATAATTCAACCCCTATGGATTCTATCTAAACTGTTTTTCAAAGGGTTGTAGGGGAATGGATTGTAGAAATAAGCAAATATTAAAACATTTAACAAGCAACATTATTCACAGCCTGCATCCAATGCTATTCTGGGTGTGTCATGTGCTCCTGAAGTACATTTCACACTGAAATCTACTATTAATAACCAAAATAAAAGTCTGAAGCTATGTCAAGCTTTATGTACATAAACTCACATAATCCTTACAATAACCCTAAGAAGTCCATATTATCATTCTCAATTTATGGAGGGAAGCAGACGCTTATCAAGTTTAAATTACTTGCTCAAGGTCACACAACTACAGGTACTATAGAACTGTAGAGCTGTACTCTATGACTCCAGAGCCTAAGGTTTTCATTTCTGTAATAGCCTATATGTCTGCAATGGCCATGTAATTTTTAAAAATACCCAAATACTCTGATCTGAATTTGTATGTTTGTAGAAGTCTTCATATATAAGTACTCTTATAGTTACATTACCAGAATTGTTAGTTTTAGCATATGGCACTTCATTAAATAAAAAGAAAAAATTAATTAGATATACCACTTAAAATTTCATACCATTTATATTATTAAGCAACAGGAAACTTAAAACCTATCTGAATAAGTAGCTTAACACTACATATTTTCTTCAGGACTTTATTCAGTTAACTTTTCATCCTAAGAAAATGAATGTTTTGTGGTGGTTAGTATCAAAACTATTTAGGGTTCAACTAGAGGTGGGATACTCCATCTTTTTAGAATCTGTTTTAAAAGCAAACAACATATCTTTCATGTATTTGTTTGTAAAACAAGTATTTGATACAAGTTTAATGGAATAAACAAATGACAAAATTTTATAAATACATGGGAAAATTACAGAGATGTGAAACTACCAGTGAAACTACTGGTATCACTTTTTGGTGTGGTACCAGATCTCCCCCATTCCTTTCAATTTGCTACATCTACTCCTAAAAGTACATCTGCAACTCATATTAGCAAAAATGCAATGGGAAGGGAATAGAATGGAGGTAAGTAAAAAAAAATTATGTAGTGTATCTAATGAATCAATAAATATGTTTTATTTTCTCATCTAAACATGACTTAACTAATTATTTCATTTTACAGAAAATCTCAAAACAAACCAGGCAGCAATGCTTATGAATCAGTTGTCTGAACCCACAATGTTTAGACTGCGGATGGGGCGCAAGCTCCTACTTTGATTAATACACAAAACGATGTCCAAAACACTTACCAATTTGTACTTGCTCAGACTGGCTAAGAGAAACAAATGCTGATGTATCATCAATCCAAGATATGTGAATGTTACCTGTAATATTGAATTAAATGTAAAGTGAACACTTGACCATTAGATAGAATCAGATTTCATTTACATCTGTTATATTTCAGTATACATGTTAATTTAGAGAAAGATGAGGTGTGGTTTAAAATATAATCAAAATTTATCATTTTGATATTAATAAATTGATAAATTTATTATAATATCATCACTATGAAAAACTAAATCATAAATCTACCACAGTGATTATTTCAGTGAGAACTTCAAGAAAAAAGACAAATCAGGAAAAAAAAGAGCTTTAAAAGTTTCTTTTAAAACCAAAATATACTTCATGATTCACAATGTCATTCCAGCACTGGAAACTTTGTTGGTATCAAGATCACAAACAAAATTCAGAGACCACATAAATTCAAAATCACAACAATTTCTTTTTAGAGACACAAACTTTGAATATTACAAATGGGAAAAATGAAATAAATTAATGTAGCAAGAAATAAGAAAAATTCGGTGTTGATTTCAAGGCCAGGTAAAGAAACCAGGTGTCAGAATGGAAGAAAAGGAAAAGAAGGTTTCAGAGAGAAAACCAAAACAGATTAACGAGGGTGGGGGTGGGGTGGGGGTACAGACCAAACAGGGGCAGGAAGCAGTATAGTATAATGGAGCAAAATGATTTTCAGAGAAACAAATCTCAAAAACAGCTAACCGTAAACAGAATGAAATATGGAACAGCGCTGAGGAGAAGGAAGGAGGAGTGGGGTGGGAAGTTGGAGGAAACTGAAGGGAAAACAAAAGATGTAATTATTCTGCTACCATGCTTCTTAAAAAAATGCAGAAAACTGAAATTTTTTAAAAAGGATAAACACACGGGAATTTAGCAATGAAAAAATGTTTTAATTCCAACTAAAATTTTCAAAGGTAAGGAAGCTGCTTTGTTTTACTGTCACAGGAGAAAAACTCTCACTTCCTGATGTGCAGATAAGTGCCATAATGACTTTCTCAATTAGAAAGTCACTTACTATTATTTTGTTACCTCTCTACATGTTGTCTTGGGAATAAATAATAATAGCTAATATTTACTAAGTAGTTACTATATGCCACATACTATTCAAAATGCCTTTCATGGATTAGCTCATTTTAATCTTTATGAAATGTCTACAAAATGGGTGGTATTATTATGATCATCAGCTCCACGAGGAAACAAAAATACAAAAGGGTTATTCATCCAACATCACAGAGTAATTTTCTTTACTTTAAATGAAAAAAAATTCTACTCAGAGCATACTACTTAATTTAACCAATTAAAATTTGACTACGCAGGGACAAGAACTTAACAATACAAGATGAGAAACAACATCGAAAACTTTCAAAAGAAATGCACTGTGATATACACTGCATTTCTATTCCTGTGTTTAAATTTAAAAGCAAAGCCAGAAGTTCAGAAGATATTTAGACTATCTGTGAAGATTAGAGTAACATTCTAGAAATATACCTGACTTCACTTGCTTTTCTAAAATTTAAGTAGGTAAAGTTTTTAAATTAAAATGCTAATATATGCTTACTTTAGAAAATACAGAAAGCATAAAGAGGAAGAAAAAAACTTATCTAAAACATTTGCTGATAGTAGCATGATGTTTCCTTTCAATCTGGTTTCTACACAAAGCTTTTTAAAAAATAATTTTAATTACTCATGAATCCTACTTGGTATTCGCTTTTTACTGTAAATATTAAAATACAAACACTGTATCATCTCTTAAAAAACTCTTCAAATATTTTTAAGTGGCTACGTACTAGTCTATCGAGACAACAAATGAACACTTATTAAACATTCTTATTATTGGACATTTAGATCTTTGCTACCTTCACTTTATCCAAGAATATCCAAAGACAACAGCCTAAATACTTCATCTATTAAAGAAGCATTGCTGAAGACTTAACAATCAGAACAGTCTTTATAAATCCTAATCAGAAACTGTTCAATTTAACCTAGTCACCTGACCTAATAAAAAGGAAAAAAGAAAAGCTGTCCTACCTCACACATATCACATATCATGGTCCTCTCAAATATCTGTGTTCATCTGCTTGGATTATTCAATGCCAAGCAATGACCAACAGGCTGCCCTTAATTTTAAAAATAAGTTATTCTCAGCCTAGACTTATTTGCTATGGTCAGCAGTAAGGGAAGTCATAGTAATAGTATCTTGCTTTCCATGGATTAATAATAGCACTCTATTGTGTGTTGCTATTAAAAGTTCCTCAGATCCTTTTAGCACAAAAATAGCAGCATGCCAAACTACTGAAAATTCCATAAGTGAGATTAAAACCTTGCAAATTAATATTCTTTCATGCCCCTGAAGCTATCTATTTACCTCTGATTACCTAGACCAAAAGAAGAGCAAAGTCTCAGAAGTGCATTTTACTTGTGATGAACTTACCAAAGGCACTGAAAAGCTGGTAAAGGTCACTGGTTTTCCACTCTTTGGGGAATGTCACATGGAGAACGTGATCACGTTTAGGCTGCACTGTAAAACAAATTTTTGCTAAAAGTTTGATAGCTGAAAAGTGAACAAAATATCAGCGGTTCTTTAAGTCCAAGCTAACTTGGGGAATCATACATGCCTCCTGATTACCAAATACTTAAAAGCATTCTTAGGAATGGCAGGACTCTGCCAACTTTGCCTAGATATCACGCTCTTATACTTTATAGAACCCACAACAATATGAACCCTAGCAATTCCATGCAGAAACATTTTTGCTCATGAAGTTGCTGTGAGACTTATTTAAAAGAAAAAAATGGACTTGCGGCCAAGATGGAGGCGTAGGTGGAAATACTGTGCCTCCTCGCACAATCAAGATTAAAGACAACAAAGATTTACAAACAAAAACACAACCAGGACAGAAACTGAACTGTATGGAAGTCTGACAACCATTCAACCAGACCAGTAAGAGGGGCGGAGTTGGCGGCCAGTAAAGAGGGGTCAAGGCAGGAAAAGGTGGTGGCTGCCAGACCCAGGAGTGCAGGCGGAATGGGGCTAACCACAGTCACACATTTGCACACAGATAAACTAGGCAAAAACGGGCAGCGAGACAGACTGCATGACCCAGGGCTCCAGTGCCAAGAAATAAAGCCTAAAAGCACCAATTGAAAAGGTGCCGGGAGAGACTCCCGGCCTCACAGAATTCACTGGAGAGACCCACAGGGTCCTAGAACACACACACAAACCCACCCACCCAGGAACCATCATCATAAGGGCCCAATTTGCTTGTGGGAAGCAACAGAAGGGCCTGAAATCCCAGAAAGAGCAGAGCAAGCGCCATTGTTCCCTCTCTGACCCCACCCCCACATACAGCATCACAACCCAGAGACGGGGGTTACTCTGCCCAGGTGTTACCCTGCCCAGGTGAACACCTAAGGCTCTACCCCTCATACATAACAGGTGCCATCTGACCAAAAAATTTTATGGCTCAAACAGAGCCAATACTTTTAAGCAACCAAGAGAGAGCCAACCTACCAGATGCACAGTTCAAAACACTGGTGATCAGGATGCTCATGGAACTGGTTGATTTTGGTCTCAAATTAGATGAAAAAATGAAGGCTACACTAAGTGAAATGAAGGAAAATGCACAGGGAAACACTAGTGATGGAAAGAAAACTAGGACTCAAATCAATGGAGTAAACCAGAAGGAAGAAAGAAACAACCAAACAGAAAAGAATGAAGAAACAATAATTCAAAAAAATGAGTAGAGGCTTAGGAATCTGAAGGACATCTTTAAACATTCCAACATCTGAATTATAGGGGTGCCAGAAGGGGAAGAGAAAGAGCAACAAGTGGAAAATTTATTTGAACAAATAATAAAGGAGAACTTCCCCAATCTGGCAAAGGAAATAGACTTCCAGGAAGCCCAGGGAGTCCCAAAGAAGTTGGACCCAAGGAGGAACATACTAAGGCACATCACAATTACATTACCCAAGATTAAAATGAAGGAGAGAATCCTAGAAGCAGCAAGAGATAAGGGGACAGTTACCTACAAAGGAGTTCCCATCAGACTGTCAGCTGATTTCTCAAAAGAGACCTTGCAGGCAAGAAGGGGCTGGAAAGAAGTATTCCAAGTCATGAAAGGCAAGGACCTACATCCAAGAGTGCTCTATCCAGCAAAGCTTTCATTTAGAATAGAAGGGCAGATAAAGTGCTTCTCAGATAAGGTCAAGTTCAAGGAGTTCATCATCACCAAGCCCTTATTATATGAAATATTAAAGGGACTTATCTAAGAAAAAGAAGATAAAAAGATGAACAGTGAAAGGACAGCAAACTCACAGTTACTAACAACCACACCTAAAACAAAAGCAAACTAAGCAGATAGCGAAAACAGGAGCAGAACCACAGAAATGTAGATCACATGGAGGGTTAGCAACAGGGGAGTGGGAGGAGGAAAGAGGGGGAAAAGGTACAGAGAATAAGCAGCATAGACGGTGGGGAGAAAATAGACAGGGGGAGCGCAAGAGTAGTGTGGAAAATGTAGAAGCTAAAGAACTTATGACACATGGACATGAACTAAAAGGGGGGAATG
>PVKM010013429.1:0-30277 GCA_004027735.1 Carollia perspicillata
CATTTGTTATTCTGCTCTTGTTCTACTTGTTTGCTTAGTTTGCTTTTATTTTTGTAGACTGAGTTGTTGATAGTTGTGAATTTGTCATTTTACTGTTAGTAGTTTTGATATTCTTCCTTTTCTTAGGTAAGTCCCTTTAATATTTCCTGTAGGGACTTGGTGATGATGAACTCCTTTAACCTGACCTTATCTGGGAAGCATTTTATCTGCCCTTCCATTCTAAATGCTAGCTTTGCTGGATAAAGCAATCTTGGATGTAGGTCCTTGCTTTTCATGACTTGGAATACTTCTTTCCACCCCCTTCTTGCCTATAAAGTTTCTTTTGAGAAACCAGCTGATAGTCTTATGGGAACTCCTTTGTAGGTAACTCTCTTCTTGTAGTACTGGAGATTGAACCCACAACCTTGATGTATTGGGACAACACTCTAACCAACTGAGCTACCCGGTCAAGGCAAGATCCAAATTTCTTAGGAAATATTATTGGTTCATAAAATCCCCAGGCTTGAGAAGCACCACAGTATAATAATTTAATTATAAAAAGTAACACATATGCATGCTAAAGATTCAAACAGTACCACTGATTATAGAATTAAAAATAAACTTTTTCTAACTCCTTTCTCTACATCACAATTCCCACTATTATTAAATTTATGAAAAAATTATATAGATATGCAAACAAATAATTCTATTCCTAAAAGGGATACAGACACTATTCATGCTGCTCTGTACTTTGGTTTGTTCTCTTAATGAAATTTAATTATCTTCAGGCCTTTTCTTTTAAAATCCTAAATTTTCATTAATATTCTAAAATTGTATTGAGTTCCTAGTATGAGCTGAATTCTATGACTGTTATGGGGGGTTGCGGGCAGAATGACAGGAGGTACCAGAAGCCCTAGCCTATGTGTCTAACTTGGTCGGAGTGTGGTCTGTAAACTGAAGGGTCTCGGGCTCAATTCCTGGTCAGGGCACAGGCCTGCGTTATGGGGTAGGTCCCAGGGCAGGGGCCTTATGAGAGGCGACGGATCCATGTTTCTCTCTCACATCAATGTTTTTCTCTTCTCTTTCTCGATCCCTCCCCCTCTGACTAAAGTATTGATTTGTTATTAGTATGAAGAGTCTAGGAAAAAGAGAAATGAGAATTCATTAACTATCTCAAAATGAAAATGTTCAGATCACACACACAAAGGATAGTAGTTACTTAGGTGGTTCATTCCTAATCGCCTTCTGTCACAATCATATACTGCATTCCAACTCCCTCACCTAATTCCTCTTATTAATCAAACCACAATTTCTATAACTTGGCTGACTACTTTCTACTCTACATCTAACCAGCTAAGAATTTCTTATGCTGAATTACTGCTATTCTGGTTAGCAAATCAACCCCTTAAAGAGTTTTGAACCTGACCTCCGACAAGCAAAGTGAACACCTCTAAGCTAAGAACCACAGCAGGGACTTCTAGCTGCTTACATTCTTCCTTAACAACAAAATCCTGATTTTATTGGTGTGACAATGAGCCAATTTCAATGAGCTAGAAGACTAAAGTTTACTGCCTTCCTTGTAACCAAATGCATCATTTTGTAATTGTTCAGTGGGTTTTCTAGAGTAGCTCTTTAGAAAGGAAACACAAAGCTAGAATGCACCCCTTTGGTCTTTCCCCTATTGTTGCTGCCTGCAAGATGGATGTGATGGCTGGAATTCCAGCATCTGTTGTAAGCCATATGGATGGTAGAGAAGAAAGGAAGATCCCGGATCTCTGATGCCCATGAAGCCACCACTGCTTTGTAAGCTTCAGTCTGGACTACAGTCTTGAATTTCCCTAATAAAAGAAAATAAACCCTAATGTGGTTAAGTCATTGCAATTAATCCTGACAAAACGGTGACTCCTCTTAGTTCTTTTATCGTGGGAGAACTTGTGCAAAGAGGCCAGACATCGTTTTTGAAATCTATTTAATTGCACGAGATCCCAAGTCTCCAGTAGCTGCAAAATTTAGGAGACAGACATCGGTTTGTTATTCCACTTATTTATGCATTCACTGGTTGTTTCCTGTATGTGCCCTGACTGGGGATTGAACCTGAAACCTTGGCATACAGGGACAATGCTCTAAGCAAGTGAACTACCTGGCCAGGGCCTGGGAATATTTCTAAAGAATTTTAAAAATTTAAAGCTGAGGGAACTAATTAAAGTGTAATGTGCCTGGGATAATAGTCTGTTTCCACTTATACAATCCACAAAATGTCAAGTGACCCTTCCTGGACCATGTGTCAGAAAATGTTCACTTTCAGAACTTTTTCAACCCATTTTTAGCTTCCTCCCACTTACCAAGTCAGTGTACTCTAGGCTATCCAGCACAGCCCAGGCCCCCATCTGGGGGGTGAGGGGGTGGGGGGTGCATTTCCTGGCTTTTTTCTTTTGGCTCTTCCATCATCTCATCTCCCTTCCCTGTAGGTACCCTCCTCTTTCACAAGGGTTGCTCTCTCTGTTGTGAAATGCTTTATTATTGGATGTAGAAGAAATTCTTTATGTGTTATAATTGCCCGATTCTTTAATTAGAATTTTTTTTAACTGACTTTAGAAAGAAACATCAATTTGTTGCTCCACTTATGTATTCATTGTTTGATTCCTTTATATGCCCTGACCAGGAATCAACCCGCAACCATGTCTTACAGGTAGACTTTCTAACCAACTTAGCTATCCAAGCCAGGGATACAGTGGTATTTTCTGAGAGTGGAACTAACTAGATTAAATGTGTTCACAACCGGGACCTCTCTGTTTTGACTCTGACTTGAGTACTTTTTCAATGGGACTATTTTTGTAAAACTCAAAACAATGTTTTTAATCGAACATATGGAACAAACTCTCAAGTTTCATCCTGGCTTAAACCAACTAAATAGGGAAATTAGTTTTTATTTTTGTGCCTAGTAATTGGGTCTGAAGTCCAAATAACACATGGGCGGGTTGGAAGCTCCCTATTTTATGTTTAACCCTCTAGCACCCGGGATATTTCAACTTCACCTTAAAGTGACAGTTTACCCTTTTTTCAAACAAAGGACATAAATCAAGGCCAAGGGCAAACAGAAAGAGCTCTTTAGCTGCATGCCTTAGGGACCCGCAAACATTCTAACAGGGACCAAACCCATAGTTGGGAAAGCTGTGAAAACTTGGGTTTCACCTTTCTCCTTCCCTCCCCAAAGGCCTTTAAGCCCCCCCACCCCTGCCCCCTCGATTATTCCCAGGAGCCAGCTGGGAAACGTGAACCTTACTACTCAGACTGAGCTGGGCGGCACTAAGGCGTCACAAAACTCCACCTCCAGAAGCCGCTGGGGCAAACGCTGAAAAGTTCTCCAAAGCCCTCGGACACCAATAGTGGCTGGTCAAAAGCCCTCATACCTTGCCCTCATCCTCGTGATCTCCAAGGCCTAGAGGATCCGACCCTCCGTAAATATAAAGTGCTCCGACAACAGGGCAGCGCAAGTAAGCGGGAAATTCGACATTTCCGCTCCCAGAGAGGGATGGGAGCTTGCATTGCGCGCCGCGTGGTACGGAAACTTAAAGAGACTTCAACTAAGCCCCATCCACAGCGGCCCCAGGCCCTGCTTCCTTCACTCTCTCCCCCAACTCTGCTCTCCCCCGAGGCCCGCAACCCCTTTGCCCTCCTCAGCATTCCCTCCCCCACGTGTCCCCGGAAAAGCAGCTTTGCAGCTCCACCATATGCGCCCGGATTCCCCCCTCCCGCCTCTCAACCCCGGCCTGCACTGGGGCCCCGCCCAACGCGGCTCAGCGTGCCACGTCACCAATTCCGGCACTTCCGGAGGCGCAGCCGGCTATGACGTAGGTGGACTTGCCCTCTATATGAGGTTGGGGAGCGGCTGAGTCGGCCTTTTCCGCCCGCTCCCCCCTCCCCTAGATCGCTGCTCTGGCTGCACCACGCTCGCTAGAGCTCCGGGCTCCTGCTCAGCCAGCGCCGCTGTCGTCTTCTTCCCGCCGCCATCATGATCATCTATCGGGACCTCATCAGTCGTGAGTTGTGACTACTATAACCCTACTGTTGAGCGCAGGGGATGGGGTAGTGGGGCGGGGGGGACGGGGAAAATGGACGCTGCTGCTCTTTTGGGCCTAGCGGATGCCCATGGCCTTTCCCGATCGAGGAGGGGTCGGTGTATGGGGCACGCGCCCGGGGAAGGGAGAAGGTAGCGTGCTGCCAGCCGGCGCGGGAAATGGCGGCGCCAGCTTTGGGTCTCTGGGCGCATCTTGACGGCGGGCCTGTGTCTCCGAACAGATGATGAGATGTTCTCCGATATCTACAAGATCCGCGAGGTTGCAGACGGGCTGTGTTTGGAGGTAGAGGGGAAGGTGAGTAGTAGGGCCGCTTTGCCGGGGAGGCAAAGCTGGGCAAGCTCGAGTTTCCACCGCTCCCCCGCCCGAGATTGTGCAATCCTCTGCCCTGCCTCCTGGCGGAGGAGACTTTTTCCGGGCTTGGGTTTTTCTAGAAAAGTGGAGGCGGAGCTGAGTCTGGAAATAGGTCTGCCGCCTGGGCGCCCATCCTCCCCAGCGTCTGTCCAGGACCGGTTGTTTCCGTCTACGGTTTGAGGTCCCCAAGCCCTTTAGTGAATTCCCTATATATCTTCTAGCTCAACTCGAGAGCCCACAGAAAATGTCCGTTTGGGTTGTGATAACCACGTTTTCATTTCCGTGAACAAAAAAGTTCATGTTGAGTTAAGGTGTTTCAGGAAACCCAGGAGTCATAAATTTCCCCCCTCAACAAGAACGTGTGGTGGGAAGATGATGGGTACGTAAACTATTGGTAAAGAGAAACTTTTCGGGTTCATTCATTTATACTAAACTACTCTTTCTTAATACAGATGGTCAGTAGGACAGAGGGTAACATCGATGACTCACTTATTGGTGGAAACGCCTCCGCTGAAGGCCCTGAAGGCGAAGGAACAGAAGGCACTGTAATCACTGGTGTTGATATTGTCATGAACCATCATTTGCAGGAAACCAGCTTCACAAAAGAGGCCTACAAGAAGTACATCAAAGATTACATGAAATCGTAAGTGATACCGCCACACCCAGCTGTCTGGAATTCTATAGGGTTTAAGGATTGGCTAACTTTGCTATTCTTGTGCAGCAGGCATAGTTGTAGGGGGAGGCCTTACCTTTCAAGGTCAGTGGACTCAAAGGGTGCTTGCTTTTCTATAAGTAGTAATGTGAGCCTACTGGAGCAAGCAGTCTGGTTTTAGTTTTTTAGAAGAGTACTTTGGAAATAAGTTGACAGGTATTGACACATTAGGGGAACTAATTAACTTTGCTCAGTGACGGCAGCTACTGTTTTCAGTGGATTTTTGTATTTTAGGTATTTACTTAGTAAAAAGTTATTTTAGTCAGAAGTCAATACTTTAACTTTTTAATAAAATGTCTTTAGAATCAAAGGGAAACTTGAAGAGCAGAGACCAGAAAGAGTAAAGCCTTTTATGACGGGGGCTGCAGAACAAATCAAGCACATCCTTGCTAATTTCAAAAACTACCAGGTAAATAAATACCTTAAATATTTGGATCAAAGAATTGTACAGTTTTAACCAAGGGCATAAAATTAGTTACTGGAAGGATCTTTGTAATTAAATGGTGGTTCTTTTCCTGGGCTTTCAAGCAGTTTGAAAACTTAATAGATTCAATTTCAATTGTACAGGCTATAGAAGTAGCCTTTCCTGCTCCCAAGTGTGTTTCCAGATCTTGTCTTCTGATTCCAGAATCTCATCCCTACACTTACGACATCTATTATAATGTTCTTCCTCTCGTAAATGGCTTGTTGCCCTAAGTGGCCTCTCAAGTTTCTTTCTCTTTACAATTCAGTGTTTCATTGCTACTGGAGCTCTTGATAAATTTGGACTTGTCCTATTGGAAAACCTCAATGACTTCCCTTACTTCTAAGAATAAAGAAAAAAACCTATCACAGTCTGGCTGTTTGATTTTTCTGGCTCTCACATACCACACAGTGGCCATAAGATTCTTTCCCTGTATGATGTGCTCTCTCATTGGCAGCATTATGGTACTGTACTTGACTTTGTATATATGGGGCTGAGGAAGTAAGTTACCAGAACGCTTAAAATGTTCTGTATTTCTCTGTATTATTTTGGTCGTTATTGGTGCTTTAGTCAGATGATTAGTGAGCATTTATTTTCTCCTAGGCATCAGAGCCTTGGCTACTGAAATTCTCTTGATTAAATCATGGTGTTCAGGATCCTTTTGTTTTATTCCAGCTTGTTTGATATGGCACATCTGCATATAATGGTCTAATTCTAGATGTTTGTTGTTTGCTTCCTAAGTTCTTTATTGGTGAAAACATGAATCCAGATGGCATGGTTGCTCTGCTGGACTACCGTGAGGACGGTGTGACCCCATATATGATTTTCTTTAAGGATGGTTTAGAAATGGAAAAATGTGTAAGTACACAACAGTGGGGCAAAATCAGTAACGTGAAAACGGAGACATCCAAGGTGTGATTCTTCTTCATGCTAGTGAGATGGTTAGACTGAATTTTACAGTGGTCCTTTTAAAATGTGGGTACAGGTCTTGTTTTTCTTTGAGTGTCAAAAGAGGATTTCACATGTAAAAGATTTTATGGTGTAGTCTTTGTAGAGAAAACTTACTACATCACAATCCTTTCACTTGAGTTTATGATGATTGGCCGTTGATTACTGGAAAAGCCTTGCTGTTACTAGCTTTTAGTAAATATTGATATGCAAATTGTTTTAGTAAAATTAAATGAATATGTGCTATGCAAGCAATTGCTGCTTCCAGAAGTGAGGGTATTTTATTCTCTTCCCTTTTAGAGGCTTTCACATAAATTAGGAACAAGGTGAACTTAAGGCTATACCAAACAAGATTAAAGGCAACAAGGCAGGTGTCTCAGAAGAGTACAAATGGCTTGCCAAAAGGAATTATTTAGGATATCTGAGGCTTTGGTAAAACCAAGTGCATGCATCTGAGTGGAACTTTGTTTAAAATGACTTAGTAAAGATGGTTTTGCATCCACTGATAGACCTTGAACAATCTAACGTTGTTCTTTTGGTTTGCACTAGGATGCGAAAGAAAAAAATCCCTGCGCTTTCTGTCTGTCTTTGTGGCAGCCCAGATTGAATAGGGGACTACATCTGCGGCCTGGAAATGTTTTGTGCTTTCATATTGGGAAAAAGTGTTAATATACTCTTCTTGTTTTCACAGTAACGAATTTGGCAATTTGGATCTATCACCTGTCGTCATAACGGCTGCTGCTTTTCATCCACACACCAGGACTAGGACAAATGGGACTGATGTTACCTTGAGTTCTTCATTTATTTTGACCTTGATTTATATGGAGCGGAGGCATTGTTTTTAAGAAAAACATGTCATGTAGGTTGTCTAAAAATAAAATGCATTTAAACTTATTTGAGAGAATGCCTCTTAGTTTAATACATATTTAAATCCATCCTGTGTATAGTGTTCCGGGAGAAGCTAGAGCCTGGCTATAGATAACTACTACAAAGCATGACTATCTTCAGATAATGTCTACAGTGAAAACTACTTTGGGGAATGGAATATAAAAAGCAAGGATCTTAATTCTGAGTAGAAGTAAAGGGAAAGATTCCATGTTCACAGCAGAGCCAACATTTGAAGTGGATTCCTTAAACATTTTTCATCACCTACAAATGGAAGTAGTTAACTGGAAGAGATAACCAAAAGAAAAAGACCAACCCAGTTGGAAACAAAGTATTGTCTGAGCTTACTTAAATAGCATATCAAGTCAGGACCAAGTTCTATAGAAATCTAGGACTCCTGAAATTGTATAATAGGCTTCTGTCAAACTCCTGGAATAGGGTTGGCAAACTGGTTCATCCTGCTACCTATTGATGCGATTGAGGTGATGGTTACATTTTTAAATGGGGAAGCAGTAACTTAAGGGATATGAAATTATTTGGTGTCCAGCTTTATCAGGATGCTGCCACAATCGTGTTTATGGATTGACTGGCTCTTGTCACTGCAATAGCAGAGATGAGTGTGGTAGACCTTTAGGGCCTGCAAATCCTAAAATAAATGTGTGTCCCATTATAGGAAAGGTTTGCTGGCCCTTGCTTTTAAAGATGAGGCTATAGATGGAATGTGAGTTGGCTCTGTTGGACAGAAGAAAAGGCAACTGCTTCATGTATTAACATCTGAGTAAGGGTATGGAATGAAAGTGCAAACTATTTGATCTGGGTAGTTACTGTCTGCTAAGGTTCCAGGTACAAGAAAAAGGTCCCTAGCCCTGTCTGATGTGGTTGCCAAGATTGAATGGGGGGGATGCAATGGAAAAACATGGGAGTTTTTATAATTAAGGAATTACACTATAGATAATTGAGATGACTGTTTTACTCCAAAAATGTAAAATGTGAGTTTACAAGAGAAGTTGGGGAATTATTCCCCTACACCTTTGCCTTCTGAGTGATTCCACATTTAAAACCACAGGGTTAAAACTAAAGACAGTGATTTTCTTTTTAAGATTTTTGTTTGTTTTTAGAGGGGGGAAGGGAAGGAAACATTAATGTGTGGTTGCCTCGCATGCCCCTACTGGACACCTGGCCTGCAGCCCAGGCATGTTCCCTGACTGGGAATTGAATCAGTGACCCTTTGGTTCCCAGGCCTGCACTCAATCCACTGAACTAGAACAGCCAGGGCTAAAACCAGTGATTTTTAAAAATCTGGCCCTGTTACATGTGTTCCAGGGTAAATCCAAATATTTGGCAATCTGGAATTTGCCCCAGTGACTTAAAAGATGTGTGGTTCAGAATTTGAGACATTAGGTCAGAAATGCCCACTGGTGACCGGAAGCAAAGCCAAATACTAGAAACTGGGGACAGTTTTAAGCATTCTGATTTCTGACATTAAAATGTAGAAAACACCAGTCACTGGATTGAGGAGACCACTCTGAACATACTAGTGGGGAGAATTTTTCAGGCAGTGGTCAAAGATGATAACTTGAAAGTTGATGAAGTCACTTCTAAGCTGAAGTGGGGTTTGGCGTACTAGCCACGGAGAAGTTGGAAGAATTGGAGTAGCAATACAGAGGCTTTGTGTAGGAAGTAGAGACTTGAGGTAGTTGACTAAGAGCGCTTATTGCTTATTTTGTATCTAGTTACTCGCAGTCAGTTGTGTCTACTTTGTACATCAGAAGTCATGTATCATTTTGCTAAGTGACAGGCATGTCGCTAGTGGTCTAGAAGCCCAGCTGCTGAATGTATGGAAAACTTTGGTGGAGAAGATTTGTTTTTTACAGTGTTATCCAAAAAAGCCTTTGTAACGTTGGAGGGCAAGCATTCCAGGCAAAGAAGAGCAAATGCATTTGAAGTGGAATGTGCTGGACTTGTATCTCCAGGGATAAGGTAGCCAGTGTACTGGATACAAAGTGGCAAGAGAAGAATTGAGGTAGAAAAGTGAGTGCATGGGAAAAGAAACCAGATTCTGCAGGGAAGCCACAGGACCGTGACATGATCTGCACTAAAGGATTGTGTTGTGGCTGCTGGGTAGTGGCGTAAAAGCAGAGAACAAGGGTTTACAATATTTTTATGTGAGATGATACATACAGTTTAGGGTTGTAGTTGTGAAAGTGATGGGAAATTAAGGAGAACAGAATTTGCCCATGTGTTGCATGAGGGGGAAAAAATCAGTGTTTTGTCCTGGGCATTGGGAATAAAGAAATTAACATCAAAATGGAATGGGAAATCGAGAGTTCAGGTTTGGACATAATACGAGATGCATATTCTTTTTTTTCAATATTTTATTGATTTAAAAGTGAGAGGAAGGGAGAGAAACACTGATCAGTTACTTCTTACAAGTGCCTTGACCGGGCGTTGAACCCACAACCTTGGCACATTGCGACACCGGCTCTAACCAACTGAACTGCCTGGCCAGGGTCCCAGTTCTTGATGTAAATGAATAGGATAGGTAGACATTTGTCACTGGAGGAGAGTGGAGAGGTCTAAGCTAGAGACTCGGATAAATGGGAAGATCTCAATACGTGACTTTTTAAAATTAACTTCTATTTATTGATTTTTAGGGAGATAGAGTGAGAAAGAAAAACATTGGATTCTTGTTCCATTTATTTCATTCACTGGTTGATCCCTGACTGTGGATCCAGCCCGCAACCCTGGTGCATCAAGCTGATTCTAACCAAATAAGCTACCTGACTGGGCCTCAATACGTGACTTGAAGCCAGAACACTGAGTGAGATTATTCAAGCCCTCCAATTTAAAGACTGGTTAGCATGGTGAACTGGCAAAGGTGATTAAAAAGAAACAGCTCCTGAGGTAGGAAAACCAAGGGAGTGGCCTCCTGGACGTCTAGTGGACAAGTGTTTCAGGAAGGAGGAAGCAGTCAACAAGGTTACCTGTTATGAACTGGTCAGGTAAGATGGAAACTTTTAGAATATTTAATAGGGAAGAAAGCCTGATTAAAACAGGCTCAAGGGAGCCCTGACGGGTATGGTTCAGCTAGTTGAGGTGATCATTGTGCAAAGCAAAGGTCACTGGTTCGATTCCCAGAAAGGGCACATGCTTGGGTTGTGGGGCTGTTCCCAGTTGGGACATTTGTGAGAGGCAACCAATTGATGTTTCTCTCACACCTATCCTCCCTCCCTATCCCTCTCTCTGAAAATAAATAAAACCTTTAAAAAAATAGGCTCAAGAGAACAGCAAATTCACATGCAGCATATTGCCCATGAAATACAGTGTTTTTAAAAAATACTTCCATTGACTTTTTTAAGAGAGAGGGGAACATCGATGTGTTACTGCACTTATTTATGCATTCATTGGTTGATTCTTGAATGTTCCCTGACAATTGAACCTGCAGCCTTGGAGTATCGGAGTGATGCTCTAATCAATTGAGCTACCCAGCCAAGGCCAAATACTTTTTATTATGTGTGCATCTGCTTACGCAGTAGGTGTGTGAATGACTCATTTGAATCACATTTTTCTTAAGCTCTATTTAAATCACTAGTAAATGTGTTTGTAAATTCCATCATCTGACCTACAGGGTTAATAACTATAAACAAAACTGCTAATGATGACAATGGTAGAATTGCAAAAACAACAAAAACCTTAACTGACTTGAAAAAACCCTGAGAGTAGCACCCTAAAGCACTGAGCATCTGTGTGCATGTGCATGGAGCTGAATGACCTTGGCTGGCAGAATACTCAGTAAAATGGAATGCAGACCAGGATTACTAAAGATTACATCTCAGTGACCACTATCTTACACTTAGGTCATGGCTATACAACCCTTAATTATATGGTAGAAGAATGGCTAACGGCCCCCTGCTGGGTTACAAACCTATTTCTGAAGAAAAAAAAAAAAAAACCAAAACTTCATGAAGCTTTGGGGCTTTGGGGCAGGCAGTTGACACAAGTTTCCAGAGACTGCCCAGAAGAACTGAGAGCCCAACTTGATGTTTTTGGATATATTTATGATCTTCTGGACCTACTTACGGACCATAGTTGAAAATCACTGGAACCTGGACTGGTATGATTTAGTCAGCTGGGTGTCATCCTGCAAAGCCAAAGATCTCCAGTTTGATTCCCACAGAGCACATGCCAGGGTTATGGGCCAGGTCTGTAGTTGGGGGTGTGTAAGAGGCAACCCATCAATGTTTCTCTTCCACATCAATTTCTTTCTCTCCCTTTCTTCCTCCCTTCCCCTACTCTAAAAATAAATATTTTTTTAAAAAGGAAAGGTGCTATATATACCTTCCACTGAATTACTGTTAGCTGCTGTGACAGCCATCTCAATAAGTCTTTAGACTTGTAGTATACAGGTAAAAAATAATGCTGGAAGTTTAAGTTCACCCCACGATGGTTCCACATACACAGGGCCATAAGAACCTCACTGGCTGTCTGTAGAATTCAATGAGAAAAATGTCAACAGTGAGCCTAGTGGAAGATTCTTTACAAAGTAATTGTTGAATGTCTCCCTCAATTGCTCACACCCCACCCCATTTCACCCCCATACACTTGACATCTCTCTGTGTTTATACCTAGTAGTCTTTTCTGAGCTTTTGAGGTAAAAAATCGAGATGGAGAATGCCATATAAAGGTTTTTGCATGTATGAGTCAATTTACAGATGGGGAAATAAGAATTGATATCAGATGACTCACTTGAGGTGCCCTCTAACTAGGGAGGGGACAGACACACAGACCACAATAGCTAGTTAATTATGCATACAACATTTTTTTAATCTGAGGGCATTGATTTTATTCAGAGAGAGGGGGTGGGAGGGAGAGAGGGAAACATCAAGCAGGTGCCTCTCCCATGTGACCTGATGGGGACTGAACACATAACCTGGGTGTGTGCCCTGACGGAATCAAACCTGCAACCTTTTGATTATAGGACAATACTCCACCAACTGAGCCACACTGGCCAGGGCCAGCATTTTTAATAGTACTGTAGACGTACTAGAATTTCTAACATTTAGTTTGACACTAGAATCTAATCATGTACTTTGTGATTTTCCTCATGTGTAAAGACAGCAGATAAATCCTAGTCATTATCAGCCTGGCTGGTGTGGCTCAGTTGAAGTGTTGTCCCATAACTGAAAAGTTGTGAGTTTAATTCCTGGTCCAGGCCCAAATGGGAGGCAACCAATTGATGTTTCTCTCCCTTCCTCTCTAAAGGCAATGAAAAAAGAAAAAAGTCCTTAGGTGAGGATAAAAAAAATTCCTACTTATTATCAAATACAACTTGCACATGGTCTTATCCAGAGTGCAGGAAATTTGGCAAATTGCAGAGAAAATTGGTATTTTATGGACATCTATTCCAAACAACTTTACATGTTTGGGGGAGGAAGAAGCTTTACCATCAATGTTCTTTCAACTGGTCTAAAAATCAATAGACGTGAAATAGCTTAACAAAAGAAAATCAAATTTAATATGTGTGGGAGCCCTGCATACATGAGTCAGAAAACCTGTATAGACAAAAGATTCAAAGACAGAGAGGAGCTTTTTCTCTCTCCTCCTATCGTCCAATATGCCAAAGGGAAAGAAGGCCAAGGGGAATAAGGGGGGCCTGCGTCCACCATTGTCGTAAAGAAGTAGGAGGCCAAGAAGGTGATGAACCCCCTGTTTGAGAAGAGGCCCAAGAATTTTGTCATTGGACAGGATATCCAGGCCAAAAGGGACCTCATTGCTTTGTCAAGTGTACCCCCTATACCTGGCTGCAGTAGCCAAGGGCTATTCTCTATAAGTGCCTAAAAGTGCCTCCTGCCATGAACCACTTCACCCAGGTCTTGGGCAGCCAAACAGCTACACAGCTGCTTAAGCTGGCACACAAAGTACTGACCAGAGACAAAGCAAGAGAAGTAGAGATTGCTATCCCAGGCTGAGAAAAAAGCTGCTGGCAAAGGGAATGGCCCCACCAAGAGGCCACCTGTCCTCCAAGCGGGGTTAACACAGCCAGTCGTGATGGCACATGACGTGGATCCCATCTAGCTGGTGGTCTTCCTGCCCACCCCTGACTCTACTGCATCATCATGAGGAAAAACAGGCTGGGGCATCTGGTCCATAGGAAGACCTGCACCACTGTTGCCTTCACACAGGTTAACTTGGAAGACAAAGAAGCTCTGGCCAAGCTGGTGGAAGCCATCTGGCCCATTTACAACAGATACAATGAAATCAGCCGCCACTGGGAGGCAATGTCCTGGGTTGCAAGTCGGTGGCTTGCATCACCAAGCTGGAAAAGGCCAAGACCAAGGAACTGGCCACCAAGCTGTGCTGAGTGTGCACTGTGGTTTCTGTACGTAAAAGTAATAAAAATTCTCCTTCTGGGGAAAAAACAAGACAGAAAGGGAAAATTGTGTATTAGACATTCTGAGCTAGGGATGAGGTAAGGTTCTTTGGCCTCAAAGGGTCACTGCAGGTTATAAGAGCAGATGTTTAGTAATTAGTTTTACCTGCCCTAAAGATAGACGAAAAGAGGTTATCTTCGATAATCTCTTATTAGGGAAAGTCCCTTAATTCAAGTTCAAGGTAGTTAGGGCACAAGGAGCAGAAATCTCTCTTGAGCCCACAGTTAAAACTGCCTTTAGCTTGAAACAATGCACATACCACAGAGGCACATCTTGGGGTGACTTCTTCTGAACCCCCACACATGTCATTTCCTTGACGAGTACATTAATTTGAAAGTCTCCCTCAACTGCCAATCTGTCATTTAAGTCACATACCCAGACTATTATTCAATCTGGGGGGAAAAACTAGCAAGTGAAAGGGGGAAAAATTACTGCATATGAAATTAAAAAGAAAATATGTCTTGACTACCACACTGAGGTAGAATAATGCATATCACTAGGTGGTGAGTATAAAATTGGAAACTAAGTAAACTCAGCTCTTGGTGTGGTGCTTTATAATATCTTTCTCCATCATTCTGAGCACTCCATTCTGACTAAACTGCCTCCATTAAGTTGAGAGGAATTCACATTGATGGATTTTGTCAAGTGGGACATGGGCTGAGTGTCAGTACCCTTGGTGATCACCATAATATCATCAGGACGTTAAATACCAACTGCTAGCATCTATTAAAAGCAGAAGTGACTAAGCTTTTGGAAACTGGTTAAGCAGTGTGCAACCTGTTCTGCTCTGCTCTACAGATGAAGAGGAGGACTAGGTGTGAGTGTGATGGCAGCAGAGATGTTAGCAACCCAAGAGCAACAGTGAGACAGTTTCTAAGCCTGTGGTTTATGGGGCGTGAGAGTTGTGCACACTTCCTTTCAACTACTGCTTCGCTTCCCCTATCTATATCCTGTGATGAGTTTCCTGAATATGCTGCTATTCTCTTCTAAACCCTCCGGTTCCCTGTATCTGAAGCCCCTTTACTCCTCCACCCAATCTGTGCATGTTCACTTGAATTTTTAAAAATTTTCTTCAGCATTTATTTGAGTCAAACTGATAACATATGCCAGGGAGCAATGATGTGGACTCCATCCAGTGGATCCTGTATGTTGTGGATGCAATGAACAAATTCACATGGACTATAGAAGTCCTGTGGAGAAAAAAGGATGGCACGGCCACTCTCTGAGAGAGAAAGCACCCTGACCCTTGCCTGGACAGGCTTTTATTGCTTTCTAATAGCATACATCACAGAAGGTTTTCATTCATTATGCTCAGGTTTGCTTTAGGTGATTACTTTTTACAGATAACAAAGAAAAGGATGTTACTGATTACTTCTTACAGATTAACAAGGAAAAAATGTTGCAAATGCAAGGGAATGGTAAGAGTAATTGGTGTGGTTACACTCTGTCCTTGGGAGAATTAGCACAGGCTTCAGGAAGTTACTCTAAAGATATGCAGTGAACATTTGCAGCTTCAATTCAGGGTGAAGGAGTTTTAGCAAAAGCAAGCCTCAAAGCAGCCTAAGTACAATGCAGGCCTGGTTTCCCACGAGAAAGCTGATCCGTAGGTTTGGCTCCTGTGTGCCAACTCATGCCTGTTGGTTTTCCGATAGGGCAGGGCTACATTTGCCATGCCAAGCAGATTGGTTCCCTACAGAGCAAGACTTCAAATCCATAATCACTTGCTCTTACTCTGCACTGCACATCTCACCACTCCCCCTACTCCTTCCTGTTTGGTGGTATACACAGGGCCAGCAACCTCATCAGCTTGCAACCTGTGCAGCTGCCCCACACTTAGAAGGGTGACTGACATGCTTGGTTTATTTTTTTTTAATTAATTAATTTATTTTTAAATTAAAGTTTATTTTTAAAAAAATTTGTATTTATTTATTTTTAGATTGAAAAGAAGGCAGAAAGAGAGGGAGAGAGACATTGATGTGTGAGAGATACATTGATTGGTTGCTTCTCACACACCCCTACCTGGGAACCTGGCCCGCAACTGAGGCATGTGCCCTGACTGGGAATCAAACTGTCAACCTTTTGGTTCACAAGCCATCACACAATCCACTGAGCTATACCAGCCAGGGTTATGTGCTTGGTTTAATGCTCTTCCTTCACTGTTTTGAAATTTCTAATAAAAGGGCACATTGTTTTAATTTTGCACTGGGCCCCACAAATTATGTGACCAGTCCCAAATGCATTGTGGATGCATGTGAAAAGGGAATGTATTTTTTTCTCGAGGTTGGTAATTGGTGGCAGGTGATGCAAGATTAGATGGTCAAGAGAGGTCAAAGCAACTTGCTGGGTAGTGAAGTTTTCTGTGCAGATAATAAGACAGCTGACCAATAATTGAATTTATTCATAAAGCTATGAAACCTAAATGTGAGCTTTGAATATATGCATTTTAACATTTAGCTCTTGTCCAAGGGAGAAATATGAGACTAGCTGTAGACACAAAAAAAGGAATAGGGGGTTTCTAGGGGTTGAGCACACTCTACCAGACTTGGCCATTGCAGAAAGATTTTGTTTTTTTTCTAAGTTACAGCTAAGTTCCTGAGCGCATGCCATTTCAATAGGGTTATTCATCAAGAGGATGTTTCCAAATTGTCATCTGGGCACTGTCCATTGAATCTTTCTTCTTTGTACGAAGCTATAGCATTTGGAAAGGTGCAAATGGAAAGCAATTTTTTAAGGAAGAAGTTGACCACTTTCTTCAATATAAATTTAGAATAAAATTTTGTACAAAGCCTGAAGGACCACTGGCCTACTTGTTCAAGCTTACCTATCTCTCCTTCCCAACCACCCTCACTGCCAGGTGAAACATACACTCTGACCTTAGCTCTTTTCTCTCCTGAAAGGCCCTCTCAATCATCTCTACAAAACAACAGCACTTCAAGTTTCCTGATTTCCTCCAACCGTCTATTCACCCTCACTTGCACTGGCATGAGGTACCCATGTTCTGCCTTACTGAACTCATTGAATTCCTTGTCTGTGCATTACTATTATTTCTGAAAGTAACAATGGGGTTTTGTCAGTTTTCCTTTTTTACCAGGGGTATTCAGTAAGGATTTGCTGATGGAATAAATAATGAGCTTTCACTGGTTCCTGAGATGCTTTGGCCCATAATTTCCCCTGTGTTGCTTCTGCCCTTTTCTAATGCAGTCACTAAAAATTCAGAAAAGTAGATGATCAGATAAGACTATCTTAGCCCTGGTCAGGTAGCTCAGTTAGTTAGAGCATTGTCCCCATATGCCAAGGTTGTGGGTCAGATCCCGGGTCAGGGCTTATGCAGGAATCGGCCAGTGAATGCATAAATAACTGGAACAACAAATCAATATCTCTCTCCCCCCGCCTTTCTTCTCTCTCCAAAATCAATTTTTAAGGAAATATTTTAGTCTGAAGAAGAGTAGCATCTTCTATCTGAAGTGTTTTTCACACAAGCCACCTGTCCTGGTGATCACTAACGCAGTTAAAGGTGCCTAATCTCAAAAGTAATGTAAAATGCTCCTCTTCTACCTTAGTTGTGAAATGATTGTTTTTCAAAGTACTTCATGTCTGTAAATACTTAGCCCTCCCTACAGTCTGAAGTTAATTGTATTGCTCTTTGCATTTGCAACCACACAATAGACCTTTTCTTACCCTATTCTATCTAGATTTCAAAGTCATATCCATGTGTGTTTCCATGGTAGGAGATGTGGTGTTTTGCTGAATCTTGAAAAATGTACCACCTTTGTCTCATCCCTAGCCATGCTTCACAATTACCTGGTATAATTTTTTTTAAAGATTTATTTTATTTATTTATCTTTATAGGGGAAGGGTTAGGGAGAGAAATATCAATGTATGGTTGCCTCTTGTGTGTCCTCTGCTGGGAACTGGCCTGCAACCCAGGCATGTGCCCTGACTGGGAAATGGAACCGCAATCCTCTGGTTCGCAGGTCCGCACTCAATCCAATGAGCTACACCAGCCAGGGCTATAATTTTTAAATATACAGATGAAATTCTTTGCATTTCACATTACAGACAGAGGAGTTTCTATGTATTAAGTCAGAAATTATAAAGTGTCTGAGATTACCCTATTTGCCAGCTAACAAGCTAACCTATCACAGTTTCATATATATTCTCTGACAGAAGATACATGACCTCTGGGCAGAGAGGTAGATGGTTTATTACTCACAGCAAAACAGCAGCCAGAGCAGCATCTTGCATCGGTTCCCATGCTCCACCACCATTGATGCTGTGAAGGAAGAAAATGTTCCCTGCACTTGCAGTGGGGGTAACCACGTGGAAGAACCCCAGGTTAGGAGACTCTGGGTTTATAAGGCTGCTAACACATCTGCCCATCCTGCCGTCTGGATGGGGACATTACTCACTTACCTGGAATGTAAGCAGATATCTGAGGGAAAAGAAAACTTATCTCTAGTTTATTGCCCTGAGATGTCTCTGGGGAGGTCCATCTCTGAGGTCCTTCAGAAGGATATCCTGTCTCTAGGGGTACTTATTTAAGCCCTAAAAGTGTTTGTTATTCAAATATGTCCTTTGCTCAGAAGGCCCAGACCATGCAGGAATGGGAGACATCCCTATAGGATTGGTTCCCAACGTTGCAAATCAATAAGAAGATCAGCAACCCTATAGAACAATGGGAAAGGGTTACAATCAGTTTACAGAAAAGAACTATAAACATATGAAAAGATATTCCATCTCAGAATATAAGGAATACAAGTTGGAATTTTACTCTGATACCATTTCTGACCTATCAAGTTGCAAAGATAAACCATTTTGCTATCCCTCTGTGGTAGAGGCTGCAGGGCAGCAGGCTCTCCCAGACCTCACAGGTGAGGATGTGAGTAGGCATGTTGTCATAAATACACAGAACCACTGTCCCAGTCCTCCTACTTTTGAGAGTTTTTTCTACATTTATCAACATCTATGAACTGATTATATAGGAAGTTATTCTCTGAAGTATTTTTTGTGACAGCAAAAGACTGGAGATCACTGATCATCAGTGGAGGGCTATTAGAATAAATTATGATATTGTTGTAGTCCACTTGGGCTCATATAATGAAATGTCATAGACTGGCTGGCTGAAGCAACATTTATTTTTCACAGTTTCAGAAGCTTGAAATTGATATCAAGGTGCCACCATGATCGGTTTCTGATGAGGGATCTACTTCGTTGTTCATAGACAGCCGTATTCTCACTGTATTCTTTTAAAAAATCTATTAATAGATGCTGAAAAAGTATTTAATAAAATCCAGCATCCATTTATTTTTTATCTTTTTAAAATTATTTTATTGATTATGCTATTACAGTTGTCCCATTCCCCCCCTTCACTCCCCTCCACCCTGCACACCCTCTCCCACCCACATTCCCCACTTTTAGTTCATGTCCATGTGTCTTAAGTTCTTAGCTTCTACATTTCCCACACTATTCTTACACTCCCACTATTTTCTACCTACCATCTATGCTACTTATTCTCTGTACCTTTTCCCCCTCTCTCCTCCTCCCACTCCCCTGTTGATAACTCTCCATGTGACCTCCATTTCTGTGGTTCTGTTCCTGTTTGCTTAGTTTATTTTTGTTTTTGTTTTTGTTTTTGTTTTCGTTTTAGGTATGGTTGTTAATTATTGTGAGTTTGCTGTCATTTCACTGTACATGTTTTTTATCTTCTTTTTCTTAGATAAGTCCCTTTAGCATTTCATAAAATAAGGGCTTGGTGATGATGAACTCCTTTAACTTGACCTTATGTGAGAAGCACTTTATCTGCCCTTCCATTCTTTTTATTTTTTTAAGATTTTACTTATTTACTTTTTTTAGAAAGGAGAAGGAAGGGGGAAAGAGAGAGAGAAATATCAATGTATGGTTGCCTCTCACATGGTCCTCACTGGGGACCTGGCCTGCAACCCAGGCATGTGCCCTGACTGGGAATCGAACCAGCAAGCCTTTGGTTTGCAGTCTGCGCTCAATCCACTGAGCTACACCAGCCAGGGCTCCCCTTCTGTTCTAAATGAAAGCTTTGTTGGAGAGAGCAATCTTGGATGTAGGTCTTTGCCTTTCATGACTTGTAATACTTCTTTCCAGTCCCTTCTTGCCTATAAGGTCTCTTTTGAGAAATCAGCTGACAGTCTTATGGACACTCCTTTGTAGGTAACGCTCTCATTTTGTCTTGCTACTTTTAAGATTCTCTCCTTATCTTTAATCTTGGGTAATGTAATTATGATGTGCCTTGGTGTGTTCCTCCTTGGGTCCAACTTCTTTGGGATTCTCTGAGCTTCCTGGACTTCCTGGAAGTCTATTCCTTTGCCAGATTGGGGAAGTTCTCCTTTATTATTTGTTCAAATAACTTTTCCACTTGCTGCTCTTCCTCTTCTTCTGGTACCCCTATAATTCGGATATTGGAATGTTTAAAGATGTCCTGGATGTTTCTAAGCCTCATTTTTTAAAATTCTTCTTTCTTCATTCTTTTCTGGTTGAATGTTTCTTTCTTCTTCTGGTCCACACCATTGATTTGAGTCCCAGTTTCCTTCCCATCACTATTGGTTCCCTGTGCATTTTCCTTTATTTCACTTAGCGTAGCCTTTATTTTTTCATCTAATTTGCAACAAAATTCAACCAGTTCTGTGAGCATCCTGATTACCAGTGTTTGAACTGTGCATCTGATAGGGTGGCTTTCTTTTCATTGCTTAGTTGTATTTTTTTCTGGAGCTTTGAACTGTTTTTTTGTCTGGGCCATTTTTTTTTCATCCTGATGCTCCTGTTATGTAGTGAGGTGTGGAGCCTTAGGTGTTCACCAGGGTGGGGTAACCGCCAGTCACTATGTTGTGACAATGTACATGGGGCAGGGGTCTGAGAGGGAACAATGGTGCTTGCTTAGCTCTCTGCCAGATCTCAGTCACTTCCCTCACTTCCTGCAAACAAATTGGGCCCTTCTGGTGCTAATTCCCATGTGGGTGGGTTTGTGTACATCCTTAGACTCTGTGGGTCTCACCAACAAACTCTCCTGTGAGGCTGGGAGTTTCTCCAGGCACCTCAACCCCCACAGGTGTTTTCAATCGGTGTTTTGAGGCTTTATTTCCCCATGCTGGGACCCTGAGTAGTGTGATCTGTCTTGCTCCTCAGTTTCGCCTGGTTTATCTGTGTGTGAATGTGGGACCGGACACACTGCGCCCCTCTACAATCTGCTGCCTCGCTGGGTCCACCAACTGCCACTTTGTGCACCCAGGGTCCACCAGCCACCCTGCTGCAAGCCCTCTCCATCCCAACTCCCTGACTCTGCCCCTCCTACCAGTCTAGATGAATGTGTCTACTTTAACTCCTTGGTTGTTGGACTTCCATTCAGTTCAATTTTCTGTCAGTACTGGTTGTTTTTTTGTTTTTAAATTGTTGTTGTCCTTATTTTGGTTGTGCGAGGAGGCACAGTGTGTCTCCCTACTCCTCCATCTTAGCCAGAAGTCCCTCATTATATTCTTGAGGCAAAATACTAAGAAGCTAGGAAAATTCCTTTGCAAGTAGATGAGGAAACTGAGACAGACAGCTGAACAAACTAGCCAAGTCACTTACAGCCAGATACAGAAGGTCACATTCCCTAGAGATAACATCCAGGCCTCAGTTGCATTTCAGCTCCATACCCAGAAGAGCAGCAAAACAAGTGGGTGGCCCCAGGACCAACTGCAGTGACTAATGATCCTCTGCCCTGGCACTCACCAATTGGTGGAGACCACCACCCTGAAAGAGCACACCTGGAAAACTGATGAATATTCTGCTGAAACCCTCCACTGAGACCTCCCTTAAGATTCCCACCTGCAAGAGAGAAATAAAAACCCTCAAAACAAAGGTTCCCTCACAAGTGCTCTCCCTCCTGGGAGCATGCCTGTGCCTTTCCCTTCCCTCTCTTCTTCCCCCACAGGCCTGCATCTCCTAAACTCTAAGAAACCCATGACACTTGCAACCAGTAGAACAATTGGCAGTGGAAGCTTTTCCTGGGATAACTCCCTGAACCTGTCTCCAAGGCCACCTTTTCTCTGACTTTTCAGTGAGCTAAAGCAGCCACAGCTTGGCTCATTTCTTTCCTGTAATAGTTTTTTAGAGAACCAAAACAACTCAGCCTAGGCTCTCCTGTTACTTTTTCTATGCTAAGCCCTTCCTTGTTTCACTGTCTCTAGCTTTAATAAATGTACCCTCAATATCACCTGAACTTGTACTGTGAAGTATTTCTGAACAAAGTCAAGAACCTGTACACTACTGGCCAGCCTGAGGCAGACCCGCTCAAGGCCGGGTCCCCTTTCTGGTAACATCCTTCTGTGGTGGGAGGGGCCAGGGAGCTCTCTGGTCTTTCTTATCAGGGCAGTAATCCCATTCAAGAGGGTCCACCCTCAAGATCTAATCACCTCCCCACAGCCTACCTCCTAATGCTATCACATTAGGGGTTAGGATTTCAGTATATAAATTTGAGGGGACCACGAACATTCAGTCCATGACAGGTATTGCATAGATTAAAATATTTTGAATATTGAAATATTATGCAGCCATAAGAATGAAGCGCAATAAATGTACTGCTATGAAATAACCACCAAAAGTCTATTTTTATGTGAAAAAGTAAAGTGCAGTACAATGTGTTTGGGGTGGGGAAAGCTTTTTGCTGGTCTGTGCATAAAATGTCTCTGGAAGGATACATAGAGATAGAAAATCTCTGGACAAAAACAAAATGCTCCAGAAAGGAGACTCTTCACCATGTACCTTTTGTAATTTTTGAATCACATGACTGTATTACCTGTTCAACAAGTGAATTCAATTTTTTAAATGCCAGGCCCCATATCACACCCAATGAATCAGAATGTCTAGCATTTTAAGAGTCCCTCTGGGGATTCTGCCACCTACTGGGGGTTGAGGAACCACAATTATAGCAGGAACCATGGGCAGGAAGTGATGATTTTATTAGATAAGTGAAAAGTCACAGCTAAGAAAGCTGGCCAGTAGTTGCTGCCCTCTTGCTAGAACAAGATATAAAGCTCCAGAGCGGAAAGGAGTCTCAAAAGTCAACAAGGACTACCACTCACTGCTCAGGGCCCTCAATCCACATCCCTCTTGACCAAAGTGCCCTGAATGCTGCAGTTCTCCACGTGTGGTGGGGCCTCATTTTCCACATGCTACCTTAATGCACCCTAAACTTACTCCCCCCTTTTTTGGCAGCAATACCACACAGGTGACTCATATTGAGCTTTCTACCAGCTAAAACTTGTCCTTCTTCATAGATGCTGCTGCAAACCAGTTGTGCAGGAACTTACACAGGATACATTCCTGTCGCACACAGGAACTTACACTGTGATACATTTTTTCACTGCACACCAGATATTTCAGCATCTGAATTGTGCTGTACATGTTTTCATTCTTAATTTTTTTCTTTTTTGAAGTTCCACTTTAGATATGCTAAAACAAATGAAAGATGCTACCATTTCGCATCAATTTGGCAAACATACGAAAAAAGTCATTATTTCGATTTCTGGAAGAATGTGCAATGAGTGACTCTAGGGTAGGTGGAGGCAGTCTGGCTTCCTCACCCATGTGTCTGGGTAGCTAAGGGGGGCAGTGTTCCCATAGCCTTGGAGGGGCCTGATGACTAGTGTTCTCATAGCCTTGAGAATGAGTCTGATAAACTGTTCCCATAACATGAACTGGGCTCACGTGCACAGAATTACGTTATGTTATGTAATTTCTTGCATCTTGCCAGCTTTGTTCCCTCTAGTACTTACACAGGTAGGGACTCCCTGCTGGGGGTGATGATGAGGAGAGACATGCAAGGGGACAAGTGCCATGATGGGTGCCACACATGGGGAGCCATGACATGAGACATGCAGATAGACAGGCAGCTTGCAGCATGCATGGCTCGCCCACACATGAATAAAGGCATGCCAGACATCCCAACAGCTACATGAATATTATTCCATCTGCATGAATACCATGAACCTGCCTAGCCTTGAAGGGGGGCAACACAGTGACATTTGAAAAATCTGGGTTCTAATGAAAGCCCTACCACTTGGTGGCTGTGAGAACTTGAGAACTGTGGTGTCTTAACTTCCCTAAACTTCATCTAGAAAATAGATGCTAATACTTCCCTTGTTGGCTGATTCAGTAAATGGAAGCTATGATAGGAGTCTCATTACAATGAGAAATTCTTAAAATATTGGTCTCTACTGTGAATCAGATGTTAAATACAGGATGTCTGTATTCATCCTCTGACTTTTGTGTAGCTCTGAGAAAATATTTCAAGAATATATTTAACACCAAGGGTACACATGTACAGAGAAAAGACCATGTGAAGACGCAGTGAGAAGGTGGCCATCTGTAGGCCAAGGAGAGAGGTCTCAGAAGGAACCAACCCTGCTGACAACTTGACCTTGGACTTTCAGCCTCCAGAATGTGAGAAATAAATTTCTGTAGTTTAAACCCCCCTCCAAAAATTTAGTCCATGTGTATTACCTAGTCCCTGGTTGCTGTCCTCAAACCCCACCTTCACTCAAATTCTCCTTGGCATCACACATTTAGTGGTTTGATGGCTGGCTGGCAACAGGGGTCTGTGGAGGAAACCATGGATGGGGAGCTATAAGTCCTAGCTCAAGTACTGGCCCAGACCCCAAGGTCACAGAGCTCTCATCCAAAATGCGATGATTACACTGGATGACTCCTAGTTTAATCTCTAAGTCCTTCCCATCTTCTATACATTTCTGTGTGCTGAGCCATTACAGCCTTTGGTTCTTTATTAAAACTCATTTGAACCACTCCAAGATTCCTGTTCAGGGCTAACAACTGGTTAAAATGGAAGAGTCTAACACCTTTCTGTACCATGGGATCTTTTTCTCTCTGTGCCCACATTCTTTCAAACACAGAATATTGAAAACACAGAGTTGCTCCCAGCCTTGAAAGCTGGTACCTTTTTCCTTTACTCATTACTGGAAGAAATGCTTCAAAGATGAATGAAAGGCCCATGTATGCAGTGGATCCTGCCCCCTGACCACAGCACCACAGCACTTTCAACAGGCACCAGTCGGGAAGGAGGATGGACAATATTTGCCCAAGGACCTGATGAGGAAGGAATACCTATGTAGATGGAAAATGTTACAAACATCCAAGGCAACAAATACTGGCATCTTCTCTTTTCTTAGGATCTGAAATCTAAGAAGATCCAGACTTAGAGTGCTACAGGAATAGGAATTTATGATACAGAAAAGGAAGAATCCTAACTGCCATCAGGGCTATCAGGTGCTGACATGATTACTTGTTAACAACATTTTATGCAGTGAATAATGTGGCAAAGACGGATATCTTTTTTTAAAGATTTTATTTATTTTTAGAGAGAGGGGAAGGGAGGGAGAAAAAGAGGGAGAGAAAGATCAATGTGTGGTTGCCTCTCAATGTCCCCTCTACTGGGGACCTGGCCCACAACCCAGGCATGTGCCTTGACTGGGGATTGAACTGGCAGTCTTTTGGTTCAAAGGCTGGCACTCCATCCACTGAGCAACACCAGTCATAACTGGATGTCATTTTAGAATGCTTTTCAGGTATCCCTTCACAGAGACAAGAGGCTGTATAACAAACAGCAAGAGATGGCAGGTGAGGTCTCTTAGCCTGGGGATTTGATGGCTTCTCTCGAGGCCTCATGGTATGGTTGCAGGATGCTGTTTTCCTTCTCTTTATGATTGGGCTTTTTTTTTATATTCTCACTTCACTGTCCTGGTATCCTTAAGTTGTGCTTCCCTCCATGTGAGATTCTGGTTCTAACTGAAGCTAAGAACAAGACCAACATCATTTATAACTATAACAAGCAGATTTTTAAAAAATAGTCTTTCTTAAAGAGCAAACATGACTCCAAACTTCAATATGGCTGGGCTGAAAATGCTTTAGAGTTGGAATATGTGGTAAATTCATTAAGCAAAGGCCCCAATGTCCTACCTGTACCCCTGCGCTTTACAATGTGACTTTCTACCTCTTCCCACCAAGAGGCGAAATCTATTGCCCTCCCCTCCACCACCATCCTGTGACTTGCTTTAACCATAGGAATGTGGTAGAAGTGTCTGTGTGATACAGATACTTCCAAATTTAGTCATCAAGAGACCTTGAATGCTTCTTTCTGGAAGTACTGCCTCCATGAGAACAATTCTGGGCTGGCTGCTGCTGGAAGATGAGAGATGAAGTGCCAAGGTCATCCTTGTGGCTGAGGTCATCCTAGAGCAGCCAGCTAACCTGCCAGCTGACAGAAGATGCATGAGAAAGCCTGGACAAAATGAAACAGTACTGGAATGCCCAGCTAAGCTCAGCCTAAATTGCTGATACAGAAAATCTTAAGCTAACTGAATGGTTAACTTTGGGGGTAGTTTATTATGCAGACTCATTTTTGTAGTAGTTAACTGTTTCAGGAGAAATAAAGGAATGGTTTTGATAATTAGAACTACAATTGACTTAGAACAACATAGATTTGAACTGTGCAGTTCTACTTACATGTGGAGTTTTTCAATAAATATTTATAGTACTATAAGTGTATTTTCCCTTCCTTATGATTTTTTTAATCACACCTTTTCTCTAGCTTACTTTATTGTAGGAATACAGTATGTAATACATATAACATAAAATGTATTAAACAACTGTTAAATGTTATTGGTAAGGCTTCTCAGCAATAGTAGGCTATTAATAGTTAAGTTTTGGCAGAATTAAAACTCACACGTGGATTGTTGACTACATGGGGGTCAGCACCCATAATCCCCATGTTGTTCAAGTGTCAACTGTGCAATGACTCCATGCAGATCACCAGCCAAGTCTTCTCCCTTGACTTCCAGACCCATACATCCAAACACCTACCCAACAATTCCATGACCATGTTTAAGTTTCTGCCCAAAGGTCATCTCGTCAGAATCAGAGAGGCCTTCCCTGACCATCACGTTTAAACCTACACCCTCACCCTGGTATGCCTAACCCCCTTCTTTGCTTTATTTTCCTCAAAGTGCTTATCATCATCCCACATACTATGCCTATTTATCATCTGTCTCCACCTCAAACCCATGCAAATTTCAAAAGGGTTTGGCTTTGCCTTGCTCACTTTGGATTTGCTCACTGCTATATCCTGAGTGTTCACAGCGTTGCTAGTAGGTGTTCAAGGCATGTTTATATAGGATTAAAACAATGATGGAAGATACTACACATACTATGCTGAATGTGGCCTGAATGTGCTTCTTTAACAACAACAACAAAAGCCCTGGGTGAGTGCTGGCCTGTGAACCAAAAGTTCACTAGTTCAATTCCTCGTCAGGGCACATGCCTGGGTTTCGGGCTAGGTCCCCAGTTGGGGGCATGTGAGAGGCAACCAATCTATGTTTCTTTCACATATTGATGTTTCTCTCCCTCTCTTTATCCCTCCATTCCACTTTCTCTAAGAAATAAAATCTTTTAAAAATAAATAAAAGTAATATTTCATATCGTAGTTTAAAATGTTGAATTTAATTATTATGACACACACACACACACACACACACACCCTTGCCCTACCCCATTCATCCCAGGCTATTTCTATCTCTGGAGTTACCACTTGCTGCTGAGTTATTGTTTCTGCTTTTTTAAAATCTTTGTTTCTAAATAACTTGCTTCAAAAATATTTTTAAAGAGTTTATTCATTTTTAGAGAGAGGGGAAGGAGGTAAGAGAAAGAGAAAAATACCGATGTGTAGTTGCCTTTTACATGTCCCCAACTGGCAACCTGGCCCACAATCCAGGCATGTGCCCTGACTGAGAATCGAACCATCAGTTTTTTGGTTCACAGGATGGCACTCAAATCCCTGGGCACACTAGCCAGGGCTATTTCTTAATTCTTCAGTTTCAGAGTTTAGATAGTATCTTTTGACTTTCTCTATGGAAGATGAGGATTTAGCTTTCTTGCTGTCCATAACTCCCATCTCTTCTCTCCCCTGAGTCCTATCAATTCCCCTTCCCCATCCTCCCATATAGCTATCTCACAGTTCAGTTAAATTAGTAATTATGATCTGACTATGTCTTTTTCTGAATAGAACCATATAGTACATTTTTAAAGATTTTATTTATTTATTTTTAGAGAGGAGAAAGGAGAGAGAAAGAGAGGGAGAGAAATATCAATGTGTGGTTGTCTTTCATGCACTCCTAATGGGGACCTGGCCCATAACTCAGGCATGTGATGTGACTGGGAATCGAACCAAAGACCCTTTTGTTTGCATGCTGATGCTCAATCCACTGAGCCACACCAGCCAGGGCCATATAGTACATTTTTTTTAATTTTAATTAATTTTTTATTGTTTCTGGAGTTAACAAGTTTTATTTTCCCTGATTAGTTTTTGTTTTTGTTTTTGTTTTTTTACGTAATCAGCACTAATCCATCCCCTAAGCTTTCTGCAAGAAATATAAATTTCCTCTCAAACTTGAACCTACCTAGACCCACTTTTTTTTCTTGGAGAGCTCCCTCATGGAGCCCTTTGCTGTCCTGCTCCAGTTTGGACTAGTGTCCACACCTCCTGCTCTCTGATTATGTGGAGACTCCTCCCCCTCAGCCTGGGATTTCTTTCACTACCCACCCAATCTCATGTTTTTCTTTCTTTTTTTTTTCCAGGTTTTTCATTTTTATTTTATTTTATTTTTTTGCATCTTACAGATTGTCATTTCTAATAAAGGAAATATCAATCTTTAATATCTCACATTGTAAAAAAACACCTCTTTGGGGACCCTTTTATTTGTTTCCAGAGTAAGCCTGTCATAAGACCAAAAAGTGAGAAAACCACTGCAGTTAACCCCCAGCCGCCACTGGTCCCCTTCCTGCTCTGACCTCACAAGGCCCCACTGTGATGATGGGTCGCCCACCCTCTGCCCCTATATAAGGAAGGTCCCGGCTGGTGGAGGTCTTTGTCCGTTAGAGCCCAGGAAGCTGTTTGAAGTGACCTGTTGGACGTGGACAAACTTTCTCCCTTGTTTTTTGCTTTATTCATTTCTTTTCTTTTTGTTCCATTTTGGGTTTTCTTTTTGTCTTTTCTTTTCTCTTTGTTCTTTTTGTTTTGCTTTTTATCTTTTTCTCATTTGTTTTCTTTTCTCATTTTATTTTTTTACATTTTAATTGATATATTTCCTTTATATATTACTTATTTTTATACATTTACATATTATATTATTTTTATACTATCATATATTACTTATATTTTATATATTATTTATTTTTATATACTATTCATATATTTATTTTATAATTTGGTCATAGAAATTTTTTAAATTTTTATTTTTAAAGTTTTTTATTTGTATTTTCAATTTTATTTTTTATTTTCTTTTGATCTTTTTGTATTTTTATTTTGTTTATATATTAATTTTTATACATTTATATATAATATATTATTTCCATATTGTCATATAGTATTTATATTTTATATATTATTAATATATTTGTTTTATAATTTGTTCATACAAATTTTTTGAATTTTATTTTTCAAGTTTTTAATTTGTGTTTTCTATTTCGATATTTTTATCTTCTTTTGATCTTTTTGTTATTTTTATTTTGTTTATATTTTATTTTTCTACATTTTTGTTTTTAAATTATTTTATTTTATTTTATTTTTCATTTGGTTTCCATTTTGACGTGACCATGTCTGAAGACTTTGCAGCGACCTGTGGCTCTAGGGAACACCATATTGGTGATTATATGCCCCTGAAATCAATTGGCCAGGGATCCTTTGCGGAGATTATACTGGCCCGGCACTGGCTCACGGGGACGAAGGTGGCCGTGAAAAGCCTCAGCAAGTGGGGCTTGACTGGACGCTTTGAGGAAGTGAAGTCTCTTCAGACCTTATGTCATCCGAATATCACTGCACTGTTTGAGGTGATCAGCATTGGGGACAAAGATATTCTGTTCATGGAACACGCCAGCGGAGGCGACCTGTACGATCACCTGGAGGAGTGCGGCCGCAAAACTGAGCACGAAGCGCGACCCATGTTCAGGCAAATGATATCCGCCCTTCACTACTGTCATGCCAAAGGCATTGTTCATCGTGATCTCAAGCCAGAGAACATCCTTCTAGACGAGGACCTCAATGTGAAGGTGGCCGACTTCGGTTTCAGCAGAGACTTTACTAATTATAAACTAGCAACCGTCTGTGGCACCTACTCATACATGGCGCCGGAGATTTTAGAGCATCGGGTGTATGATGGCCCCAAGGCGGATGTCTGGAGTCTGGGGGTCATCCTCTACCGAATGGTGACGGGGGATGAGCTGTTTGTGGGGGACACCGCTGCGGAAGTGACCAAAGAAATACACAGTAAAGGGCTGCATCTGCCAGATTTCATGTCGGTGGAAATTCAAGACCTGTTGCAAAAAATGTTGACCATTGACCCCAGCCAGAGAC
>PVKM010013430.1:0-30275 GCA_004027735.1 Carollia perspicillata
CAGGATCTTAAAGACCCCAGGTACACCAGCCAAAATCTCTAGAATCTTTGTTCTAAGTAGTAAATTCCTTGAAAACCATGCATTTCTTTTCTTTGTACCCTCAAAACCTGAACTGGTACACAATTCACAACAAGCATACTATACGTGCTTTCTGAGTGCAAGAACAAATGGAGGAAGAATGTGGATGAGCAGATGATTATAAATAAATTCAGGCTACCTTCGAGTCCATTCACTGAGTATTTCCAAAGTGTTAATCTACACAAAGTCCAAAGAGGAAACATAATAGTTCTGAGACAGTAATGAAGTGTCGATTACCATCCATTTGAATGAGGAGCTCAGACTTGACTCTGCGGCTCGCTTCATGCTCGTCAGAGGTCCCTCTTCGACTGCAGATGGAGTCTATCTCATCAATGAAGATGGTGGTCGGGGCATAAAATCTCGCCTTTGTGAAAACATTTTAAAGGAATCAGTTGATTATCTCATAAAACAGTCTTAATTTTTTAAAGGGCCCCTTCCTCCTTCTGAAATCATGGTTAAAGAACAGAAGTGTCTCACTGCTTTAATGCCCCCATTTGGGTATTGACAGAGGTTAAATAAGTCATTCATGTCCAAAAAAGTAAATTTCTAAAAATAAGTTATATGCTTGGTGAAGTTGGGGGACTGATATATAGGAAATCATGGTACTATTCTTTTGACCATTGTATTTGAAAATTTCCATAATACAAAACATTTTTAAAAGATAAATCATCAACCTCTTTTCTCAAATACGCATTCTTAAGTAACTATTACAAATCCCTTATGAAAAAGAACCAACTTTAATGATAGATCAATTTCTGATTTTTTAAAATATGTATTAAAATAGACTTCTGCCCAACCAGCTCATTAGAGATCTAGAAATGTCAGTCACACCACCCATATTTCCAAAGTCTCTTCTAGCTTCACTGTACAGGATGCCAAAGGGCCTTCCTTTTCTTCAGAGCGAAAGCTATATTAGAGATACATCAACAATTCCAGAAACCCCACCACCCCCTACCCTATCAGTGGGTCAAAAAGAACTAGGACACTTGCCCTAGATGAACGGACCTAGATTATGGGGATATCATTGCTTATATCAACAGTCCTTCGAAATCTACACAATCTCACTCACCATTTCAAACAACAGGCGGACTAGCTTCTCAGATTCACCTCTGTACTTGGATGTCAGTGTAGAAGAGGAAACGTTGAAGAATGTCGTGCCGCATTCGGTGGCAACAGCTTTAGCTAGCATGGTCTTCCCAGTGCCGGGGGGGCCCACCATGAGCACGCCCTGAAATGTCAAAAGATGCAGTAAAGGATTTATCGTAGTAAAATGCTTTCTTATAAAAAATATCAATGTATTGGGAAATTTTTTCTGTATCATTTTAGAGATTAAAAAAATGAAGAGTGATTTCACAGAATGTCTCAAATCAGAGGTACTCAGAGAAGGGCTAAACAAAGGGTCTGACAACAAGGAATCCTCTGATACATTTTGAAAGAACACCAACTTTCCTAAACCTGGCAGAAGAGAAATAGGCATAGCCTTAAATACCACTTAAGATTGACTGCTTTGTGTACACAAAATGAAAACACAAGAACACTTATCTTCCACAACACATTTAAAATAAACATTTTAAATAAGCATTTAATAAACAATAAAGGTCCATTTATCAGTTAATACAATAACTAAAATCTAGTGGTAATTCAATCATAATCAAATTAGCTAGCATTTTATCAGTTTAATGTGCCAGGTAATAGTTTACATAAAATACTGTTATAGGTGCAAGAGCCACTAAATGTAGACTAAAAACTAATCTAGTTATTTCTCACCTTTAAAAATAGGAAGAAAGGTATTCTTTAAAAATAAATCAATAAGGAGTAAAAATTATTCAAGAACACTAATCCTCTTGCCTTGAAGACTAATGGATTCTTTTTTTGAAAAAAATTATTGTATTTCTCCATTACCGTTTATTCCCCTAATACCCTCCACCCCCTACAGTCAGTCACCACACTGCTGTCCATGTCCATGAGTCCTTTCTCCCTTTTGCTCCATCCCTCCACCCCATAACACAGTCCCCCAGGGCTGTCATCTGCTCTCTCACTATGAGTCTGTCTCTATTTTGCTTCTTAGTTTAGTTTGTTCATTAGACTCCACATATGAGTGAAATCATATGCTATTTGTCTTTCTCTGACTGGCTTATTTCACTTAGCATAATGTTCTCCAGGTCCATCCATGCTGTAACAAAGGGTAAAATTTTCTTCTTTTTTACAGCCAAGTAGTATCCCATTGTGTAAATATCCCATAGTTGTTTTATTCACTCATCTACTGATACACACTTAGGCTGCTTCTATAGTTGGGCTATTGTAAATAATGCTGCAATGAACATAGGGGTGCTTATGCTCTTCTGAATTAGTGTTTCAAGTTTCTTCGGATACAAACAACAAGTGCTGGCGAGGACGTAGAGAAAGGGGAACCCTTCTGCAGTATTGGTGGGAATGCAGACTGGTGCAGCCACTGTGGAAAGCAGTATGGAAACAGCTCAAAAATTAAAACTGGAATGGCCTTATGACCCAGTAATTCAAATTCTGAGAATTTATCTGAAGAAACTCCAAACACTAATGGATACTTAAATGCTTAATTCACTAGCCATTTCTAATGCGAGCTCAGAAGCATAGCAGTTTGTGATCTTAAATGAATTCTGACCCACTTGTTAATTTAGTTTAATATGATGGGAATTTAAACATTACAAACTTTGTGCACATCAAAGTGTCATAAACTAAATTCAGAAACTGGCCAAACCCTTTCCTAGCTACAGAATGTTGACACCCAAACAAACAAGGATCAGCAGGATCTGAAACACTAGTTTTATTAAAAACTGTGCTTTGTAAGGAGCCTTTAACTGTGCATGAGAATGCTATTTTGAAAACTACAAAATCAATCAAAGGTATGGGCACAGCTACAGCCAAGTTCACACTTCTCTGTCTAATGTCTCCTCCCTTTTCCAACATTAGATATTGCACAGTATTTATACTTTGACCTTCTCATGACATTACTCATATTTGATTATTTCCTCCAGTTCATTCTCTATTGGCTCTTTCCCCTTGGTTTATAAACATACTTAGACACATTCCTTTTAAAAAATTCCCCTGTTTAATTCTACAAATCCTCTAGCTACTGTCCACCTCTCCTTCCCTTCTCAGCCAACCTTCTTAAAGAAATGGTTTACGCTTACTGTTGCTACTTCACGAGCTACAATCTGCCTTCTGCTTCTACTACTTCACTAAAAATATCTGGTTTACTAATCCACCAGCCACTTTTCAACTAGTGTGTTCTTTCTTTCTCTCTGACCTTTGGTGTTGCTGATACTTGGAGCCCAGTCCCTTCTTCCTGAAACCCTTCCTCCCTGAATTGGTTCTGTGATACTGCCCTTCCCTGTTACCTCTCCATCATGACTATCTGCAGTGTGATTAGGTCTCCTCTTCTCTTGGCCCTTGACATTCCCAAAGCAATTCTAAGTCTTTTGTGCTCCTTTCCCTTTATAATACTCAAACAATTTCATCTATACCCATATCATCAACCACCACTTATATCTTGCAGTTTAGTTTTAACTCAAACTCTCTCCTAAGCTCCAGACCTCTATTTCCAATTACCTGCTGAGCATTTGTCTAATTTTGTTTCTGTTTAAACCTTTTCCTTTTCCCAATTTCCAAAATCAGTTCACTGTACCTTATATAATAAATAATTTGGCTGGCCTTTTACCACAGTTCCTGAGAGGAACTCTAAGTCCTTGGGATTTCCCAGCTGATAGGAGTATCTTTGTTGTCCACGCTGAGTCCTGAAATTTTATGCTAATGAGGTGACTCATGGTAGGTCCCTGCATAGTTTATGCTAATGAGATAACTCAGAATGGGGCTGGCCTTTCTAGAAAAACCAACCCAGTGATTAGAGGATTGAGGCTCTGGGGAGATGAAGGTGGGACTGAAGAGTAAGAGACATGGGCAATGATTCAATCAATCACGACTATGTAATGAAACCCCAATAAAAACTGGACAGTGCAGCTTTGGGGAGCTTCCCTACCGGCAACACTCTACGTACTGTTACTGTCACGCATCCACGCACTGGGAGAGCAAAGCCCCTGGCTCCACAGGGACAGCACACAGAAGCTTTAGCTTCAGCATCCTCCCACATCTTGCCCCATGCATTTCTGCCTTGGGAACTCTGAATGGCTTCCTTTTGTTATAATAAAACTGTAATCTTAAGTATAATGCTCTCTTAATTTCTGTGAATCAGTCCAGAGAATTACTGGAACTGAGGGGGTAGTAAGAAGCCCCAAATTTACAGCCAGCTGGTCAGAAGTGGGGGTGACCCAAGGACCCCCACATTTGCAGCTGCCATATCGAGTAGGGCAGTCTTGTAGAAAACTGCCCTTAACTTGTAAAACCAGGCCCAATTTTGGGTGGTGGGTATTAGAAGTAACTGCATACTCCTTCAATTCAAGCCTGCAATTGGCAAGTCATAAAATCTTGTCTCTCTCCCTTATCTCTATAAACCATCTGCCATAATGTTGTCACAAACCTGTTAAACATCTCTCATAAGTTCACCCGTTTGTTCACTAGCCAAATAACAAACGCCTTAGTGCGGGTCCTCATCCTTGGGCTAGCCTACTGCAAGAGCCTCCAGACCTGACTCCTCACCTACACGCAACCTGTGCCCACCTGCGACCTACCCTCCACACTGCCGCCAAGGTGATCTTCCACATTTGCAAATCACCCTCTTGCTAAAAACCTACAAGGCTCCTTATGAAGGTAGGTTACACCTACCACTCCAGCTATTTTAAAATTCTTTTAAATACCTATTTTAAGACCTTATTCTCTCTTTAAAATATTGCTTTAGAAGTATAATAGAGGGAAAATGTATGGTAATATGTTCCCCAAATTAGGTAACTAACTCTACAACAGTCTTTAAAAATATTTAAGTTGTGAAAGGCAATCGAAATGCTATGGGTGCCCCAGTTTTGTGTAAACAAGCAAGGACCGAGAAGAGAAACAGATCTTTCCAGTTAATTCAGAAGAGCAAAGTAAGATCATGCTTTTATTGCACTGTACCAGTAGGAGTGAAGACCCTGCCTATGCTAAGACCAAACCACATTTCAGGCAGCAGCTATTAAAAGGATTTTTCAACATGCAAACAGGAAAACTCTGGACTTAGGGGGAACTTGTTCTGGGTAGGCTTTAAACTCTAAAGCACAGACCAAGCTAAAAAGAAACACATTCTGATTATGTCTGAGATTTATACCAAGTCTAGATGAAGTGATCAAAATAATCAGTGAGAAATATGCCAACTTTTAGAAAGGTATCTATTTGATCAAACTCTTATTCTCTAAGACTATGTGCTATTACTGTTTAATATGCTTGTTAACTTATTTACAGAAACAGACATCTAGAAAATTCTTAAAGCTGAGCAACCCTGAGGGAAGTGACATAACTAAAGACTGTAATTTCAACGGTCCAGGCCCCTCTCCTGCCATGCAGAGGCTGCACAACTCAACTACGAATTCAAATCTGTGAATCTGGGGTACACACAAACCTCCCCCAACCTTTGATGTTAGTAAACACATATAGAAACTGCAATGCTGTCTTTCATTATCCTGCAAGCAGAATTTTTATACCTATATTATTTTAATAAATTCTCACCTTCCATGGCCTTCTAATCCCTTTGAAGAAATCAGGCATCCACATCGGAAGAACAACAGCTTCCCTTAGCAACTTCTTAGCTTCTTCCAGATCTGCTATATCATCCCTTTGCAAGAACAGCAAAGTTTCATGCTTATTCAAGGGCGCCTTTGACTGATGGTCAATACCAGTTCTTTTAATTTTGTTACTTATGTAATTATTTTGACAGTAAGAACATTATTTTAATTCTTACTGTGTAAAATTTTATCAGAGATCAAGTAACATTCCAGCTATTAATTAGAACATGTTCTTCAATTAACAACTTCTGTCAGTTATATCAACATCAAATTAACGTGTAAAGTACCTTAATTATATTCTGAGAAAAGAACTGTCCCGTCAGTTCCATGTACTCATATTATGGACGAAGTCATAAACAGGAGAAAATGGTTAAAAGAAAAGACTCACACCAAGCCAACCTGTAACTTGACTTCTCCACTACTTTAATTCAAGAATTTAAAAGATACTAACCAATGAATGCTAGGATTCCTAGACACAATGTCTCTCTCAAGGGCTTCCACCAGATCCTTATCATATCCAGCACCATCAAATTTTGGAATTTCACCATCACTCATACCATCTTGCATATTTTTCCGTCCCTGGGGACAGGTATTTAAAAAAGTACTGGTCAAAAGTAACGTAATTTTAATTAGCATCATTAAACTATAAAAATATAATGTAAACATTTTAAAAATAACTTTTGGTTACTTTAAGATAATGTTTTCTGATTACCCAAATGCCATCCTCTCCTTTTTAATTCACCAGAAACAGATGAACTGGCCTGCTTTAGTATATATGTCTTCAAATTTACATTCCTCAGGGGAGAGCCGCAGGTAAGACTAAAAGGATCCTTGCAAAATACCTCTGAATTGGTGGGTACAGGGGACTTCCACCACAGCCAGAAAATATTGAGAATATTAATGCAGAGAAAGAAAGAAAATTCAGTTACTGAAAACCTACTACACAGCAAGAAATCTCACATTTATCACCTCATTTAATACTCACAACCACAACATGGGTATTACTATTCTAATTTTTACAAATAAGGAACGAGACTCAAAAAAGATTAAATAACTTAATCAAGTTCACAATTATTAAATATCAGAGTAGAGATTTTAACTCAGGTCTTCCTGACACCCCAAACCCACGCCCTCTCCACAGCATCAGATCCCCTCCTGCCCGGCTGAGCCAGCTTAAAGCTTCAGAGTAGTTGTGTAACTATTACATCCTCCAGAGATTCAAGAAACCAGAGGCAGACAAGGGGAGATTTGGGTCGGAACTGTATCTCACGAAGCCTTTTCCCTGGTGCTGTAAGTACCCCCTCGGGATTCAGTTTCTTCCTAGCAAAGTCCTTGGGCCACACCACAAAGTCACTGAAATGCCAATGGTAAAAGGACCTTTTTAAATAGTATTATTTAGACCATTAAAGCAGTATACCTACTCCAAATTCTTTATCTAATAATATGGCGGGTTTTTTAAAAAAAGTGTATATGCTATAGCTCTGTGGGGTTCTGCCAGGATTTACTGAACTCTGAAGCACTTTAAATGAAACATGCTCGGCTGCCAGAGACAGTTCAGCTACTGGAACTGCTTCAGCAGACAGAGCCAAGTGCCTCCCCAGAGCTTCAGACTCGCCATTACTGCCTTATACAAAACTAAAAGTGGAAAACAGTAAAGAAATAAGTCAATTTCCCAAGCTTAATTGAAGAGAGAGGATAGGACGACCCTCCTCCATCATACGTACGGCATCAGAGACAAACCAGAGCTCAGAAGGGACTCAGTGGCTCCCTTGGGCAGACGCTCCAGTTCTCTGAGCCACCAGGTAAGTCACCACACAGTACTTTAGCGATCTGACCAAAAAAGGAATCATTTACCGTTTCTGGTCAGCATCATGGCTACAGTATTGAACTAAATTTTCAGCGAGATTCTTGTATTTCAGATGCCAGATACCAGTATTGACGCTATTAAAAGGAGTAAATTTCTGGCATACCTACACAACAACTATAATAACATCAACCAATTTAAAATAATCTCATCCTACAATCATATTTTACAATACACACAGGCCAAGGCTGCGCGTATTATAGTCATACTCAAACAAATCACCGGGAACACTCTAAAGCTTTCTAGAAATAAATCAACTAAAGGATGCAACAGAAACTGATGTATCTGGGACTTAACCAGCCTTCAAGTGGCACAGTAATTTGAGACTTACCAAAAAATTTAGTATTAAAAAAATGTAAGCACACAGCCATTTTAATATGAATATTCAAGTGGTGGGGAGGGCTCGCAAACACTGCCATGGAAAGGGAACAGCTGGACAGTTATCTGAAGGTAGTAGAAATCACAAGATTTTAAGAACAATAAATACGTGAGCATCCACGCCTGGCACATTTTATTGAGCATTAGGTTTTAAATCAGTGAATGAAAACACCTTATCTTCCCTCATTGAACATCTACCTCGTGGGGAAAATAAGTAACAAGTAAACAAACCCAAAACGCACAGAATGTAACAAACAGTGAAATGCCATGAAAACACTGAGTGGTCAGTGTGGCTAGAAGGAACGGGTCATAAAGACGGGCAGAGGCCATCTCACCTGGGCCCCCAGAGGCCACGGGAAGGGGTGTGGATTTCTTATTCTGAGTGCATGGGAAATTTTTGAAGTGTGGTGAGCAGGGGAATGACAGGATCTGCTTCACATTTTCACAAGGCCCTCTGGCTGCTGTGTGAAAAGATGGGTGAACGGAAAAGTAGAAGCAAAGAAATAAAAGCCTGTTGCTATACTATACTCAAGGACAGGCTTCTCCATCCACAGAAGCAGAAACACAGGAATAAGCCAAGTCAATTTACGGCCCTAGAATTCAAAGTTCCTCAGGCATAGAGATGAGACATGAATATAAATTAAATCCAAAGAAGATTCAAGAGACTTTTTCAAATAAAAATGGTGAGGTTATTTTTTAAAAAATTAATTTAGGAAAATTAAAAATAATTATATGCTTACATCGGGAAATCAACAAAATGGATGACAATTATCCTCCATAACTAATAGATAAGGTGGAATAGGGGTCTCAAATATAAGTGACTGAGGTTGCAGTTAACCAACATGCTGGAATAACTGCGATACCTGAAAGATGCGTTTTTCAGGCAGTAAAGCTAACCTCATCCCAGATATTACCTGTGCAGTTTATACTAATAACACCAACTGCGATGTTACTGAAATGATCTCAGAATTCTTTGCTTCAATTTTCACACTGACAATAAGGTCAACATTGGAAGAATTTGACATTTAGTATAAGTACTCGTGTACTTTTTATTAAAGCAAAATATTTTAGCTTCTTTTTACTAATATCTGAATTTACCCATATCAAGAAAGGTTTGTTAATGATACTCCATTAGTAATTTAATCATTCTATTTGAGACATATAATGCTAAAGTTAGTGACTAACCTGATATTATAGTCAATTAATGACCCAGTTGGCCTAAAAGGCAAATTATTTTTCATTTTATTTTTGTTCCTTTTACCTTTGGCAGATGAAGCACGATGTGGTCAGTCACCAGCTCTAGGTCTTGCATTTCAAGGGAAATACTGACAAGTGAATTATACCCAGAGAAGGATGGAGGATGATCAAGGGCTCGAAGCCATGCCACATCCAAAGGGCCAAGGATACCACAGACATTTAAGCTGCAGAATAAAATACTAACGAAGCAACACATAACCAACTAACCCGTTTACCTCTATTTATTCTATGCTCCTCCAAAGGAAAGAACAAAGACGAATATAAAGCAACGGCAGAGGTAAATTTCAGATCATCAAAAGAATTTTCTAACAATGATTTCTGTCCAACAAGAGTCATCTCTCGTTAGGTAGTAAGCTACCCAGCATCAGAATTTCAGACTAGCTCGTAATAAAAACCACTGGCCCACAGTGGTTTGATTACTAACTAGGGATGCATAGGCTTAATCACAGTTGACCTTTGGTTCTTTCTATAAAGCCACTGCCTCCACTTGCCCACTTATTCATCTGTTTCAATCGCCCAAAGAACATGCAAAATTTCTTGGAAATCTCATCATTTCTCTTTTTAGAAAAAAAGTGATCTGCATCCTGTATCATGTCTGTGTTAGTTCCCCACTTTCCTGTTACCTTTTAGCTAACACCTGAACGCTGCCTACTCTGTGCCAGGCACTGTTCTCAGTGCCTGACGTAACCATTTTAAAGGTCCTATGAGGTAGGGACTCTCATCATTGCCATCTCGTAGCTGAGAAAACTGAAGTACAGAGAGGTCAAGTACATTGCTCCTGGACACACAACTGGAGCCTAAGCAGTCTGGCTCCAGATCAGCGCTTTCAACCACCTGGCACACAATGACACCCTGCCGCACACTGTGAACCACTCCTACCCCAGTGTGAGCAGCACACACAGGAAAAGTCAGACAAGATCTCTACGCTGCACTCCACTCTAACATTTTATTATTTCACAAAAGAAAAACAGGTTAATAAATGCAAAACAGTGTTTTCCTAATTTCAGTGCTGTGCCCTGCATTGGAGTGTTAATACAAAATACATTTACACTGAAATAATAAATCCACAGCATTCTTCAGTCCTTATCAACATATGTATTCTTTCAACAGTATTTACAAATACTTACTATGTGCCAGACACTATTCCAAGTACTGAGAAATAACTACGAATTAGACAGACAAAAATCCCTGACCTCATGAGGCCCACAGTCGCGTGAAGGAACATAATACATAAATACGTAAAACAATTAGGGACAGAACAGTAAGTAACTAGTAATCTAATGCAATAAAGTAAAAAAACAAAGTCAAAGCAAAAACCAATGCTATAAATAAGCTGCCATCAGAGAATTTGTGGAGTGATTTACTATACAAAGGACAGAATAAAGTGTGTCTTAAAAACGAATCACTGCTAATACAAATGGCCAACAGTCACATGACAGATCTCTCAACCTCGTAAGTTACCAGGTAATCCACAGTGAGAGTTAACATGCTGGTTAAACCACAATGAGATATGATTACAAACACAAGAGACAGACGATGTCAAATGGTGGTGAGGATGCAGAGCAACTGGAAGTTTCACACTCTGCAGGACGCAGTGGGAACCTGTACAATCCCTTCGGAAAACTACTTGGTGTTATTTACTCGTTTAACAAATACATATCCTATGAGTCATCTATTCCACTCCTAGGTATATGCTCACTCACGTTACACCGAAGGAGAAGCATAAAATTACCCAAAACAACATTACTAATAATAGTTCCAAACTAACAGCAATCCAGATATCCATTAACAGTAAAACAGATTAACTGTGGCATAATGCTAATATCAATGAAAATAAACAAACTTCAGATATAAGCAACAGCACGGAAGAGTCTTTACACATGTTGAACGAAAAAGCCAGAGACCAAGAAGAATACTTACTGTACACGGTTTCAAAACAGGCACAACTAATTTAGGGTATGAGAAATCGGAATAAGGTTACTTTGGGGAGGAAGGGGTAAGACAGTGTTTACTTTGGGATGAAAGTGGCCGGGACGGGGAGGGATCACGAATAAGGGTTCTGCGGAGCCAAGTGCTCTGTCCTCACCCTGAGTGACAGTTACATATTTACATGGTAGTTACAGGACTTACGTGCACTGGTGTGCTCAAGCTGGCTTTTACTGGTTTGCAAGGGCTGACTGCTAAATTTCAAGGAATTTTGTGAGCCAGTTGTGAAACAGCCACTAATAAAAATCAAATTACACACACTTAAGAGTAAATTATATCAAAAACAAAAGTAATACTTTTGTATCACAAAAGTAAAATAAATACTCAAAATTCTTCATATTCCATGAGTTAACTGAAACCCATGCATGTGAGGTTACTTTGGTCTATTGTGTCATTATAGTGGAAACACTGTAGAATGGTAGGCTGCTGCCCACTGCATCTCTATCAAGTTCAGGGACATCACGTGGGTAGCCTGAAATGAGACACACCGGTGCTGACTTTATTACCATCGGGTACACAGTGCAACGTCTCTCTTCACACACTTTAGGCAAGATAAATCATCGGAAAATCCCTTGGAAAATGTCAACACAGTTTTTATACACTGCAAGCTTTAAGCTAAAAGTCATTCAAGATGCTAAAAACCATAGCAACAGAGCTTCCAAGAGACCCTTTGGACCTCCTCCCACAGAGTGTCATCAGATTGTGGAGGCAACAGGAAGAAAGGCTTCTTCAGATGCCAAGACAGAAGAAGAAGAAGAAGGCAACCTGAGGGAAACCTCCAAAGTGGCAGGAGGTGGAGCAGGAGGTGAAGACTGGGACTCTGAAGCAGCGTCGAACTGGGATCTCTGTTTCAACCAAGATGATACAAGAAGAAGGTAAAAGAACTGCATGAGAAAAAAACATTGATGATTTCTCAGGGACACCTAAATAGTGCTAAATGAAGAGAGAAGGTTTGAGCATGAGGCCATGAATGAAACTTGGCCCAAAACTTCCAGCAGCCTGTGGGAATCAAGTTTTGGAATTTCATTCTTATGTCATCAATCCTTGAAAGACTTACAACCTTGAGCTGTCCCAAAATGCCTAACACGGATGAGGCCCCGATCACATTTGATGACATCCACAACAGAACTGTGGATGTCAAGGGAACAAAGGCTGTGGCTGTTAAAACTAGTGGTCATGAGAAAACACATTTCACTGTTGCTCTAGCCTGTTGTGCAGATGGGACAAAGCTACCACCTATGATCATCTTTAAAAGAAAAATGTTTCTGAAAGAAAAGACTCCAAGTGGAGTTACTGTCCACATGTGTGAAAATGGATGAATAAAGAAGGCATGAAAAACTGGTAATAAAGTCTGATCATGAAGGCCTGGAGGATTACTGAAAAAAAAAAAAAAAAAACCAAACCCCAAAATAAACAGCTTTGCTTGTTTTTGATCACTCAAAGCCCATGTTACACCAAGTCCAAAAACAATTCGCAATGGACTTGAAAACCCAACTTGCTGTGATAGCTGGTGGGCTAACCAGCCAAATGCAACCTCTTGATGTGTGGAAAACAAGCTCTTTAAGGCCCTAATGAAGAAAGAGTGAAAATCATGGATGCAGTCAGCTGGTAATGACTGAGTTAGGGCCTACAGGCAGAATCAAGAAAGCATCCATTGCCCACATTTGTGATGGATCCTAAGATTGTGGAACAGTGTCAAGAAGAAAAGGGGCATCAGCAATGCTATGGATGGAACTGAGGACGATGAAATTTATTGGGACAAGGAAAGTGACTCTTCAGAAGACACAGTATAATGTAGAAATTGAAGAAGACGATACTTCTGATACTGACAGTGACAAAGATTTCTTGGCCTTCTATAATGTATAAATATTGTAAATTTGTTGCTGGTACATAAAATTTCTTAAACCTCATATTTGTTCTTCTGTTTTGTAATTATTTGTTACATAAAATTTCTTGTACAATATGTTCAAAAATAAATGCTAAAATTCCTTTATAATAAAAACCCCCAAGTATCTAAATATAAATAAATAAACAATTGAGGACTTCCAGCCAAGATGGCAGTGTAGATAAATACACTTTGCCTCCTTGCACAACCAAAAGAAGGACAACAACAAATTTAAAAACAAAAATAACCAAAACTGACAGAAAAATTGAGCTGTATGGAAGTCTGACAACCAAGCAGTTAAATAAGAAACATTCATCCAGACTGGTAGGGGTGGAGAGGACTTGTGGCAAGGTGACAGCTGACAGACCAGGTGAGACAGCAGCTGGTGGAGCAGGCGGGCCCACATTTGCGTGCAGAAAAACTGGGAGGAACAACTGGGGAGCGCATAACCCAGGTTCCAGTACAAGGAAATAATGCCTCAAAACCTCTCACTGAAAAAGTCTGTGGGGGTTGAAGTGGCGGGAGAACTCAGCCTCACAGCAGAGTTCATTGAAGAGACTCACAGGGTCTTACAATGTACATAAAGCCACCCACCCAGGAATCAGCACTAGAAGGGCCCAATTTCCTTGAAGGTAGCAGGGAAAGTGACTGAAAACCCAGGGAAAGCTGAGCAAGCAGCACTGTTCCCCCTTGGAACCCTCCCCCACATACAGTGCCACAACGCACTGCCACTGGTTGCCCTGCCCTGGAGAATACCTAAGGCTCTACCTCTTACTACATACCAGGAGTACGGAGACAAAAAAAAAATGGCCCAATGAAAGAATAGATCAAAGCTCCAAAAAAATACAACTAAGCAATGAAGGGATAACCAACCTATCAGATGCAGACTTCAAAGCACTGGTGATCAGGATGCTAAAAGAAATGGTTGAGTATGGTCACAAAATAGAGGAGAAAGTGAAGGCTATGAAAAGTGAAATAAAGGAAAATGTACAGGGAACCAACAGTGAAGGGAAGGAAACTGGGACTCAAATCAACAATTTGGAGGAGAAGGAAGAAATAAACATTCAACAGGAACAGAATGAAGAAACAAGAATTCAAAATAATGAGGAGAAGCTTAGGAACCTCTGGGACACCTTTAAACATTCCAACATCCAAATCATAGGGGTGCCAGAAGGAGAAGAACAACAGCAAGAAATTGAAAACTTATTTGAAAACATAATGACGTTCTCCTTCATTATGTAATAAAAACAAAGGAAACCGACTTCCAGGAAGTCGAGGAAGCTCAGAGAGTCCCATAGAAGCTGGACCCAAGGAAGCACACGCCAAGACACATCATAATTACAGTACTCAAGATTAAAGATAAGGACAGAATCTTAAAAGCAGCAAGAGAAATGGAGATAGTTACCTACTAAGGAGTTCCCATAAGACTATCAGCTGATTTCTCAAAAGAAACCTTGTAGGCAAGAAGGGGCTGGAAAGAATTATTCAAAGTCATGAAAGTCAAGGACCTCCATCCAAGATTGCTCTATTCAGCTTTCATTTAGAATGGAAGGGCAGATAAAGTGCTTCCCAGATAAGGTCAAGTTAAAGGAGTTCATCATCACCAAGCCCTTATTATATGAAATGTTAAAGGGACTTATCTAAGAAAAAGATGATGATCAAACATATGAACAATAAAATGACAACAATCTCACAACTATCAACAACTGAACTTAAAAAAAAATGAACTAAGTAAACATCTAGAACAGGAACAGATTGACAGAAATAGAGATCACATGGAGGGTTATCAGTGGGAAGGGGGAAGGGGGTGAATGGGGGAAAAAGTACAGGGAATAAGAAGCATAAATGGTACCTACAAAATAGAGAAGGAGAGGTTACAGCATGGGAAAGGGAGAAGCCAAAGAAGTTATGTGTATGACCCATGGACATGAACTAAGGGGGAATGATGGTGGGAGGGAGCGGTAGGGCAGAGGCGATTAAAGGGGAGAAAAAAATGGGACAACTGTAATAGCATAATCAATAAAATACATTAAAAATAAATAAATAAATAACTGAATTAAAAGACAAAAGGTTTTTTTCTTGACCATTTGGACCAAAAATATGGGTGCACATTATACACACCAAGATACAGTATTTACTCCTTAGAAATCAGCAAATGCTACAAATCAGTGCTTGATTTATTGTTTGTTAACTGTCTAGACTTAAGAAAGTAACAAGGAAAATGTTAATAAAGCAGACGAAACGTTAAAGCAGGATTCCCAACCTCTGGTCCTGGACCAGTACAGGTCTGGGCCTGTTATGAACCAGGCCGCACAGCCACAGGTGAGCTTGCATGTAATGCACTTGACTCATCCTGAAACCATCCCCTTCCCCCGACACACAGTCCCCTTGCTGCGGTCCGTGGAAAAACTGTCTTCCGTGAAAAGCGTCCCTGGTGCCTAAAAGGTTCAGGACTGCTGCTTTAAACTGTCTCATTTCTACAGTTGTTACATTGTAAATGGCACAAAAAAATTAAGGAAATATTTTTCCAGTATTTGAAAATTATCTGAGTCATCAAAATTGAAGTGAGTACTGTACGACTGAAGCTCCAATATGTTTCTGTTGTTCTACTTTCATCCTACTCGTTAACAAAAACAAATTATCAACCAACATCCGTGACAGAACAACATTCCTATTCATCTGTCCATTGCAATGCCATAAATTGGCTACAGATGCAAGGGTTGAGGCAAAGACATTCTGAGAGTCCACGGACTCTAAAATTTATAATAAACAATATTGCATATTTAATGTTTTGTAAATTACATGCTACACATACTTTGTATCAGTTAAATATATGAAAAATTCGTGTGAGAATATGTATTTGTGTGTGTATACACATATACACTTTTATTTTTCAGAAAAAGTTATTAAGCATTTCCCAATACACTAGTGGTTGGATGATCATGATTCATCAAATAGTACCCTTATAACTTACGTACCTTCTTCTATTAAAAAATTTTTACAGCCACTGGTCATGTGTGTAACCACCAACCAACAGCTCTCAAAGAATACTCCAGTCCAGTCTGCAACATCCCTTCACTTCAGACATTCCTAGACTTACTCAATCGTGAGAAGAAAAATATCCAAAAATGCCCACTTGTTACATGTATTTCAGTGAAATTAAGTCCTCTTAGTTTAATACCTTTAAATTAATTCTATAAATATAATTTATCACACTTTTATCTGAATTCTCCTTAAAAACAAATACAGCTTTCATCATAAGATCATAATTGAAGCACAGCTCATTTCACTGAGAATTAACCATAAAGCTATAGTCTTAAAAATATTTGAGAATCAGAGTTGAATGAATTAAATTTATTTTTGGTAAAAATACAAAAACATTTCTTCTGATCTGGCTGGTGTAGCTCAATGGATTGAGTGCAGGCCTGTGAACCAAACAACTGCAGTTCGATTCCCAGTCAGGGCCCATGCCTGGGTTGCAGGCCAGTTCCCAGCAGGGGACGCACGAGAGGCAACCATACATTGATACTTCTCTCCCTCTCTCCTTCCCTTCCCCTCTAAAGATAAATAAATAAAATCTTAAAAAATATATTTCTTCTGCTAACTAATATTTTATAAACTATCCCTTTTAAATAAAGAAAAAATGCATCTGTTACTTCTATGTATATTTCTCTACTGACTCTAAGCTTAAATAATAAAGTAATAATATAGCAAATTTTCTCAGGTACATTCAAATAAAACTGAAAAATATAGTTGTAAAGGTTAATTTACTCATCTGATTCCCTCTAGTCAACAGGGAAATAATCAGCTTGCAGCCAGGAGGCACACTTTATTAAAGTTTACATTCCTAGATGCTAGAAGTATGACTTACACAAAGTATACACCTAAGGAGTGTTAAGTAAATGGAGAGCAACATACTGGCCTACAGTAACTCTAGGCATCAGGAGTGAAAAACTGTAAAGACAGAAAAACACATCACTATACAAAGTGATTCTTACTTAATAAAGAACAGTATTTTTAAGCTTGGACCAAACTTGAAGCCTGTCAGCATTTTTAAAAAGAAGGAGAAAAAAGATTAATCACTCTCAGAAAATGAACTGGCACTCGTAAGAAGTAAGTATTTGTGAGACATGAAAATAAGATAGGAAGTCTTTTCAAACAGGAAGCTGTATAGTTCAGATAGTGGAGTTCTGGTTAATATCCTAGTTCTGTCATATACTTCAGTTATGACTTTGACGCCTCAGTTTCTTCATACATAGGACAGGGAAAATAATGCCAAGCTCACAGAAATTTTCAGGAATTAAATAAGCGATAAATTATAAAACAATTTTTATATATGTTCACACAACCAAATTTTTTTCTCAAAATAATACTGTCCTTACTATGAGCAATGCACTCTAAACTTCCTAGTCTATTCCATATGCTCTCACCTTTAACTGGAACATAATCAACAAAAGAAAAAAGGAAACAAAATAACCAGAGACATTGAAATTAAGAACAATCTAACAATAGCCACAGGGGAGGGGGGAGGGGACAGTGGGGGGAAGGGTTTTCAGGAACTACTATTCTATTTCATTTTTTTAAAAGCTAGCTGCAACACACAAAACTGATTTTGAAAAACCAACAACACTGGGGACTACAATATCTCTGAGGATCCTTCCAATATTCATTTTCAAATTACCTTTCAATGCCGTGGATATTTGTCAATTTCACCAAAATTACTTCAAACTCTCTCACAGACTTCAGTGAGTTTAAGAGACTCTAGATTCTAATGAATATTTTATTGTTTATGATAATCATAACTAAGTACACCTTTCACATTCTAATCAAGTTCCCATGAGCTTTTCTAAAAATTGTAGTCCCTTCGTTTCCTGAGTCACTTATTATATGCTTGTGGACACTAACTAATGATCTAAAATGAATTTATTACCTTGTGTCGTGGTCCAAAGTCTTAAAGATGCTGCTGCACTACCACTTACCTTAATAGATGTAAAAAAAATGTGAAGACACGAGAAATTACAGATCTTGCCCAAGATCCCCGGGACCTTTGGATGTTTAGTTTAGTGCTGCGAGCTGTATGATGGAGCAGCAGCAACAGATGGCACCTCTCCTGGAGCACAGTGAACCTGTGCGGGCCCTTTTTGAAGCTTTTTACATATATTGCCTTAATTCCTGAAAATTGCTGTGAACTCAGCAGTACCTTCAAACAAATGTAGTTTTGTTTTGTTTTTAAATAATAAAGGGCTTACTTTCCAGTGACATATAGCTTTCTGAGTACTTAGATGTCAATGAAAAAATTGCTAAGATTTAAAAAATGATTTGGAACTTTTCATGGGAAAAACAATTTCCAATCTCCAGAAAAATTTATTTGACATTCAACAAATGCAGCCTGATTGTTTTGTTCTTTGCTTAAGAATCACATTTTAAAATCAACATTGACTTAATTGTTCTGGGATTCTTTCAAATCCAATCCAGATTTTTAACCTAGTTTGGTAGGGATTCTGCATAATATAAAAAGTCCTAAAACAAGGAGAAAAAAGATCCATGACTTCCCTAATTCCCCTCCTAGCTACATTCCTTACTCTATGACCCTGGGCAGGTTTACTTAGCTCTCTGGACCTCAGTCTCTTCATTTGTAAAATGGGGGTAATGCAAGTCCAAACTTCATGGAGCTGTTTTCATGAATTACTGCCTAATCACTCTGAATGGTGTCTATCAGGGAAACACCCATAACCAAGGTTCTGCTCTTATGTTAAGTGAAATTAAGGAAAGACTGAAAGTTCCTCACCCAGTTCTAAAAGTTCACCTAAAAGCTATTAGCAGAGTAAGGGATAGATTTTACTCCTACTTTATTCTCTAAAATGCAAACCAAGACATCAAATTTACAACTAAACTACAGAACAATCATCACTCAGAACTGTCAGATACCAAGCTGAATGCAAGTCCTACAACTAAGGAAGTAAAGAAGAAACCACACTGACTGAGACTGGTAGGAGGGGCAGAGACATGGAACAGACTGATCCTACACCCACGTGTGCTGAGTAAAAACAGGGACGGATATATCAGGAGTGAAGGGTCCCAGCCCCACACCAGGCACCCCAGCCCAGGGTTCCAGTGCTAGGAAGAGAAGTCTCCATAACTTCTGGCTATAAAAACCAGAGGGCATTGAGGCTGTAACTGCTAGACTCCCTGGCAGTTCCTCTTAAAAGGCCCATGCACAGCCTTACACAGGCTCACTTCCTCTGAGCTCCAGTACAGGGTCAGCAGATTGAAAGATATCAGAGGCATACAGGGAGAAACTGAATTGTCCAGCATCAGGGCAAGAGCTGGGAGCAGCTTTCTCCCAGATAGAAGTGCTAGCAGAGGCCACTGGTCCTTTTCTGAGCCATCCCCAAACAGAGCCACTTAGCCAGCAGGCGGGTGCCATATCTGAGACTCCATCTACCTAGCTCACAGTTTGCCTCTCCCTGGTGATTCCCTGAGGCCCTGCCCTATCCAACTTTCAGGCCCACTCAAGCTGTTCCAGTGGCTTTCCCATATGAATTGCTTGTCTTGGCCCAATCAGATTTTCCTAAATTCTCTCAAACAAAAACATCTGGCTTCAGAGAGCCCCACACCTCTTGCTAAGTTGCCCCAGGCTTGGCGCTAGCAGCAGCCAGCCTTGATTCACAGTTTGGTATTGCCTGGGCACCCACTACCCCAGCACAAATAGCAGCCATCTGCAGACTGCTTTGTACCTTAGGCTGTGTGACCCCAGGGAGAATACAGGTGGTGGCTGACCTTGAACATACTAAGAGCAATCAAAGCTCAACTAAAACAGGAATGTGTATACAGCCCACACAGTGGGCACACCTTCAGTACCCAGCTTGGGTAACAGAGGAGGCTGTGCTGCTATACCTTACAGGACAGCTACTACTGCGTATCAGGCCATTCTAACAAGCCTGGGAGACATAGCAGCTCTACCTGACACATAGAAACAAACACAGGGAGGCTGCCAAAATGAGGAGGCAAAGAAACATGGCCCAAATGAAAGAACAGAACAGAACTAAACAAAATGGAGACAAGCAATCTACTAGATGTAGAATTCAAAACACTGGTTATAAGGGTGTTCAATGAACTTAGTGAGAAACTCAACAGCATAAAAAAGATCCAGTCAGAAATGAAAGACACACTTAACTGAAATGAACAATTTACAGGGAATCAACGGTAGAATGGATGAAGCCAAGAATCAAGTCAGCAATTTGCAATACAAGGAAGCAAAAGACACCAATCAGAACAGAAAAAAAAAAAAAAAAAAAGAATCCAAAGAAATGAGAAGAGTGTAAGGAGCCTTTGGGACAACTTCAAGTGTATCAACATTTACATCATGAGGTGCCTGGAGAGAAGAGAGAGAGGAAGAAATTAGAAACCTATTTGAAAAAATAATGACAGAAGACTTCCCTAACTTGGTGAAGGAAACAGACATACAAGTCCAGGAAGCACACAGAGTCCCAAACAAGATGAACCCAAAGGGAGCCACAACAAGACGTATCATAATTAAAATGCCAAAGGTTAAATAGAAAGAGAGAATCTTAAGAGCAGCAAGAGAAAAGCAGTTATTTACCTACAAGGGAGTTCCCATAAGACTGTCATCTTATTTCTCCAAAGAAACTGTGCAGGCCAGAAAGAAACATTCAAAGTGATGAAAAGCAAGGACCTACAACAAAGATTACTCTATCCAGAAAAGCTATCATTTAGAATCAAAGGACAGATAAACAGCTTCCCAGATAAGAAAAAGCTAAAGGAGTTCATCAGCACCAAATCAGCATTATATAAAATGTTGAAGTGTCTTCTTTAAGAAGATCAAAAATATAAATAATAAAATGGCAATAAATACATATCTACCAACAAGTGAATCTAAAAAACAAACAAAACGAACAAGCAGAACAGACACAGAATTATAGATACAGAGAAAGTTTTGATGGTTGCCAGTTGGGAGGGAGGTTGAGGGGATGGGTGAAAAAAGTGAAGGGCTTTAGTACAAATTGATCATTACAGAATATTCATGGCAGTGTAAAGTCACTGGAAATAGAGTAGCCAAAGAACATATATGCATGACCCATGGACATGGACAACTGCATGAGGATTGCCTAAGGGAGCAGGGCAAGACTGAGCTGAGGGGAGAAAAGGGTGAAAAGCTAGAATAACTGCAATAGCATAATCAATAACACATAATTTAAAAAATAAAATAAAAATAAAAATAAGGTTAGCTGCACTAAATGAAGAACAGAGTAAGGAACAAAGGTGATACATAATACACAGACTTTAAAGTATCCATTTATGTGGCTTTTGATAATAAGGGAGAATCAGTTCAATTGTATCAGCAGGGAAAATTAATGTATTAGTAGTATTCCTCACAATCCTGAAAAGGATCTGAAATAGAATCACTCACTGTTTTATGGCACATAGCTCCAACAAATTACCAACAAAATAATCTAATTCACTTTCACTATCCTAGTGAGTTAGAGAGGTAGACTATGTCTTGAATCTAGTATTTCATGAATTGAACTACTCAGTGGGCATGTGGTCAAGATGTTGACATAGGCAGACACAGCTCACCTCTTCACACAACCACATCAAAATTACACCTAAAATAAAGAACAACCATCATTCAAGAACGTCAGAAATCGAGCTGAATAGAAGTCTCACAAATATGGAACCGAAGAAACCACATTCATCCAGACCAGTAGGAAGGGTGCAGATGCGGAACAGGTTGGCCCCACACCCATGCGGATAAAAATTCGGGAGGGATATCTAGGGAGCCAGGAGTCCCAGACCCACACCAGGCCCCCCAGCCCAGGATTCCAGTGCCAGAAGATAAGTCCCCACAACTTCTGGCTGCAAAAACCAGAGGCGATTGAGTTGGTGGAGGAGACTGCTAGAGCCCTAAGAATTTCCTCTTGGGAAACCCACACACAGACCCACCCACTCAGACTCAACTCCCCCTGAGCTCCAGCACCAGTGGTATATAGGGAGAGACTTAAGTGTCTAGCATCAGGGTGAGCAGAGGGCACTGTTCCTTTGCTGAACCCTCCCACCACAGAGCCAATAGGCTGGTGCCATTATCTGAGACTCCAGCAACCTGGCTAATACTGTGATAACCACCCTGGAGATCCACAGAGCCTCTACCACATCCAATTTATGGGCCTGCCCAAGCTGCTTTTCCATAAAAAAGGCTGGTCTCGGCTCCTAAATCCTATCAAGCAAGCAACAGCTGGCTTCAGTGAGCCCGAGCACCAGCCAGATTAGAGTCACAGCTCAGCTGCACCTGGGAATCTCCAAGTCCAGAACAAGTAGCAGCCATCTCAGATCGCTCTACTGCTCAGGCAGGATGCACCGGGCAAAACACAGGTGGGGACTGACCTTTGCCTGCATCACCTGGGAAACTCCAGGGTCAACACACCCAGTGGACGGCCACAGGCCACATAGGAATACCACCACCCTGCTCCTGCACAACTGATCCTCTACAGAGGTTGGTGGTCAGTGGTCACAGCCAGTTCTTGCAGGTGACTGGCCTGGGTACATCCCTCCCCTTGATCTGCCAACAGCGACCAAGGCTCCACTACAACAGGAGGGTATACTCAGCCCACATGGAGAGTGTACCCTGAGTACACAGCTTGGGTAACGGGAGGCTATGCCACTGGACCCTATAGGACACCTACTATATTAAGGCCACACTCCCCAAGACACGGAGTCAAAGCAGCTCTACCAAAATGAGGAAACAAAGAAACATGGCCCAAATGAAAGAACAGACCAAATCTCCAGAAAAAAACTTAAAAAATGGAGATATGCAATCTATCAGATGCAGAGTCCAAAACACTGGAATAAGGATGCTCAAGGAACTTAGTGAGGACCTCAGCAGCATAAAAAGGACCCAGTCAGAACGAAGGATACAGTAACTGAAATAAAGAACAATTCACAGGGAAACAACTACAGAATGGATGAAGCCAAGAATCAAATCAATGATTTGGAACATAAGGAAGCAGAAAACATCCATGCAGAACAAGAAGAAAAAAAGAATCCAAAAAAATGAGGATACTCTAAACAGCCCCTGGACAACTTTAAGAGGTCCAATATTCACCTCAAAGTGGTGCCAGAAAGAGAAGAGAAAGAGCAAGAAATTGGAATTCTGTCTGAAAAAAATAGTGAAAGAAAACTTCCTTAAGTTGGTGAAGGAAACAGACATGCAAGTCCAGGCAGCACAGAGTCCCAAACAAGACAGATGCAGAGAGGCCCACTCTAAGACACATCGTAATTAAAACACCTAAGGTTAAAAATAAAGAGAGACTCTTAAAAGCAAGAGAAAAGAAGTTAGTTGCCAGAAGGTTGCCAGATGGGAGGAGGAGAAAGGGTGAAGAGGCTCTGAGGGGATTGATAAGGTCTTACAGGACAGCCATGGGGATATGAAGGACAGTGCAGGAAACAGAGGAGCCGAAGAACTTACACACATGACCCATGGACACGAACAATGGCAGGGCAACTGTGTGAGGGAGTGGGGGGTGCTGGGTGGAGGGGGCAAAGGGGGGAAATCAGAACAAGTATAATAGTGTAATCGATAAAACAAAGTTTAAAAAAAGTAACACTCAGAAAACACCAGTTTTATTCTATCATGGTCTAAACATCCATAAGGCTGCATAGAGTCCTTATCTACTGACTGAATATATACACATGGTAAAAATGTTCAAATACAGCATATAATTTTAAATGATAACCACTTTCTATTGCTTATATTTCCATTATAAATATCACGGCATAAATGTGATTACATATCCTGAACCCCATGCCAGTAACACTTCGTGGCAATGCAGTGTCATCATTCACGTAGGACATCACAATGAAAATGGGAAATGCTGTCCCTAAAGATCTATTTTTACCTTTTCATTACAATTAAGGCTAAGAGAGGTGTCAGGTCATTCTGACTCACTCCTTAACCTGTAGGATTTTCTTCAGCCGTTTTTCTAAAGTCTATTTTAGGAGCTCTATAGAATTTTGACCCAGTATTATGTTTATTTTCCAGATAAAGAATTTTCAAATAAATTACTTTATCTGATCAATTATCCAGATAAAGTAAATGTATATAGTGAACCCTAATGAAGGGGAATTTTCTCATTAAAGAAAAATTTGCAGTTGAATCAAAGATATTTTTATACATAGTAAACCATACCCATCATCTTACTCTCTGAATACAGAGTGGGGCAAAAGTAGGTATACAGTTATAAGTATGCAAAATAGTTTATTCTTGCATTATTATTTATTAATTCTTGTATTATTTTCCACATGAACAACTGTACACCTACTTTTGTCCTGCTCCATATATATATCTACTTCCTTATAAGTCTTCCCCATATAATTGTTTTCATTTATTGTTCATTTTGATTCAGAGTAATTATTTAGATGTTTTTATGAATTTTAAATTTTATTTTGAATATATCTATTGAAGATCCATTTTACTAAATATTTCTCTGTGTGTGGGGGGTGGGATGTTTTAAATATAGTTCTGAAGTTACTGGCATTGCAGAATGGTCTTTGAAATACAAAGACAACATAGCTTTTTAATTTAGACCTTTTTTTAATCTCTTTTACATCAAAACCAGAGTACTCTGAAAAGCCAATAAAAATTATGATATGCACCAAAGGTCTTCCAGTGAGCGAATCAGAAAGCGACAGTCTTGCCTTTTCATCTCTCCCTCTTGCTTTACAATCCTTGTCCCTGCTTGTGGAGGGCTTCTCACTCTTCGATATAGGATGTGCTCGGCCGACAGGTCCCCGGGCTCCTGCTCCTGGCACTTCTTTCCTCAGAGGTTTTACTTCCCGATTGGGACGCCTTATCTGAGGTGGAGCTCTGACAAGAAAAGTAAAATAAAGCTAATCAAAGGCAAAAGCATTTCAATGCTGCCTTGGTCAACAAAACTGCGACATCAAGAAGGACAGGACCCCTCCACCTCCCCCTTTTGCCGATTCATGGCCGTACTGATTAGATCAGCTTTTAAAAGTGCTTTTCTTTAAAATATACTGATTAGTACAGTTATTAAGTACATATAAATGACAATAGATAGCAGCAATTATCTTGTCAAAAATAACTATCAATCACCCACAAACGGCAACACAAACTATTCCCATCTAATAATCTTAACAGGATAATGGGAAGTCCATTAAGTTTATTCATTACTGTCCTAAACCAAGAATAAGTAACAAAAAAAAAAAGAACAGCCTGGCCAAGTAGCTCAGTCGAGCGTCATCCCGATACACCCAGGCTGCAGGCTTGATCGCCCCATCAGTGGACATACAAGAACCAAGCAATGAATGCACAACTAAGTGGAACGAGTCGATATTCTCTCTCCCCGTCTTCCTCTCCCTCTCCAACTTTTTTAAAAAATGGAGTGGGGTGTTGTTTTTTAAAAGAACATTGTAAAAGCTGAAACGACAAGAATTCAAAATATGTCTATTTGCAGTTTACTTTTTTTTTTTACGATATAATGCTCTTCTCTGACTCTGTACTGGAAAATCCAACATTTCATTCATAAATTACAAATGGCAGGACTCAACAATCAAATCTTATAAACAAAGTAACTTATTTAAAAAATATTATTCATGCTTTGAAAGGGTGAAAAATCACAGAATCATTCAGACTATACAGGTCCCCGAATGTGAATCAAGAATTTTGATAACTATGAATGGTAATGGATGTTAACGAGACTTATTGTGACCATTCTGCAATATATAGAAATACTGAATCATTATGTTGTACTCCTGAAACTAATATAATGTTATGCCAGTAATCTCATTAAAACTTTTTTTGATGACTATATAAATGTAACAATGCACACAAAGTGGCATATTTTGTTTCATGTAATGTGAAAAATGTCCTCTTCAAATAGCAAAATTTTGAGGTTACTCAGCACAGTACTGTCTCTCTGGGTGTTGGGGGTACTCTATCACTATGTGTGTAATCTTTTCTTTCTTGAACCACCTCTGCCTGTTCCCATACCTCTTCTCTCTGCAGCCCTTCAGATCCCATATGTGTATTCCTTTTTCACCAGTTGGACATATCTATTATTATGCCCTTTCCAGTTTCATGCTTTTAATTCACTAACTCATTGTGAAGCTTCTCTTCCTGGTATCAGAAAAAGTGTCAAATGTATACAACACAATGAACCCAGCAAAACAGGTACCTGGATAAAAAGCCAGGAGAGGGTTACAAATTTCAAGCAAAAAAAAAAAAAAAAGAAAAAAACTGACAACATACTGCAGGTCTAATGAAGTATCTTCAGTTTGCTGGAATTAGACCACTACATGAACCTGCTAAGCATGGAGAGGCTGATAGAATCTGTGCCAGGGGAACCCCCCAAAAACCTGGAATTATCTTCTGGAGGATGGGCCCCTTGTAGTACAGGCTCTCCCGCCTAGGTGAGTAGTCTAATAACCCATCTGTATCAGTGTACCAGCTGGCATTGTTGTGAGAGGCTGCATTTGGCTTCAGTGAATTGTTTTTGAAGACTCTTTCAAAGTGTGTGCCCATTTCATGATGGGTGATTTACGAGCACACCAGCCCATTCTTTGCTGAGTGTTCGGCAGTTTTTGACCAAAAACAGCAAGACCCCCAAACCCCACCCTCCCTATTCACCCACTCTTGCCCTGAGCAACTTTTTTTTGTTGTTTTCCTGAATGAAAAAAGTCTTCAATAGAAAACATTTTGCTGAAGTGGAGGAGGTGAAACAAAAAAGGCAGAAGTACTAAAAGGCATCAAAACCAACAAGTTCAGAAACTGTTAAAACGTCTGAACAGTGTATTGCATCAAATGGAGAGTACTCTGAAGGTGACCGAAGTTTAAACATGTAAGAATAAATACATGATTTTTACATATAAGTTCCATTTTTTGGTGGCCCCCCTTTGCATGTCTAACTGTGCGGTTCCCACACACTGACAGATGAACCCTGGGAGTCCATTCAAACAGTGGTGTACTGAACACCTATTAGGAGGCATTTGGCCTCTGCTGTGCTAAGCCCTTGGAGGAGAGACAAAGATGAACACGCAATGGTGTGAAAGAAACCCACAGGAAAGGAACTTGAAAATGGTGTACAGTAAACTGATTATAAGGCATTTTCAAATTTAAAGGTATTTTATATTATCGGTTCCAGTGCATTATTAGTCGTTAAGCATTCTGCCAATAAAATAAGAATGTGACGAGACTGGTAAAAACTAAAAATCTAAAAATGTTATTCTTAGTATTTCACTGCAACCACCGGTTTTTGACTGAAGTCTGTTTTAATGAGGGGTAGATTGTTTATATCTATCTGCATATGTATCACTGCCTTTCTGGAACCCAATTCATGGGCATGACCAATAATAAGACAACCACCTCCTCCACACAGAACACAGGCAAGTTTGGCCTGTCATCTCTGCACCTGTTTAAACAGTCTGTCATTGTTCACAGTCTTGCCCTTGGGACACACAGCCAGCCTGGAGCCCGTGCTCACTGGCAGCAGAACCGATCACATGCCTGCACCCAGGCCTCATGGTCACAGTGGGGAATCCTGAAGTACAGCTGCCACCTCCCCAGACCGTGCTCCCGTGGTCTGGGAGCACCAGACCATGCTAGGACCGCGCTAGGTCTAGCACGGTCTGTCGGGGCTGCTGAGGAGGCACAGGGAGTCCTTGGGCACACTACTGGCTCAGGGAGGCTGTGTTATCAGAGACTTATTTCAAAGCTCCTGCACAGCCTGCATGCCCAGGGCTTGCTGCTGCTGACCTGCCCTGACACTCAATACTCTGACGGGCTCAGACACAGTCTGAGTGAAATTGCTCAAGAAGCCACATGTGCCATTTGTGGCCAGTCCCGTCTCACAGAAACGGGGCCTGCACCTGGTGAGTCTTCAGTTCCATCTCACTGCAGCTGGATGTTAACATTTGTAACAGACTCTTGTCAGCTTCCCAAAGGACACCCTTGATTCTGGTCTGTACACCACCCTCTAGGAGTGCACCACTGCACAATGGCATGCTTCCAATTAAGGACTCAGTGGCAGCTTCCAGGCTGTGTAACACCTATATCTCAAGGCTTTTACTGGTCTCTTTCTAAAAAGAAACTTTAGTATGGTTACAAAACATTAACAACCTCCATCTGAATGGAAAAAGACTGACAGTGTACCAGCTTACACGGTTTCAAATATAGAGAATAACTCACAGATCTGCAGATAAAAGGCTACATTGTTGACACTGTGCTCAGTCCTACTTGAAGACATTTCCCTGTAGGAATGGGAAGAAATATGCCTTATTTTATCATATGCAAATAAACCCCATTTCCTCCAGAATCCAGTATTTCCTCTTTCTAAGCTGTACTATTAAATGTCGATATTATAAGTAAATGTTCTCATCAGCGTTGCTTATAAGCACCTGGAAACAACCCAAATGTCAAGTATCAGACTACAGAAATAAAGCACTGTACGTTCACATAATGGGATCCTGTGTTCACAACAACATAGTTTACAGCTACACACGATGACGAAGCGTGAATCTCAGGACCACCACCTCAAGGGAAAACACAGGTTCAAAGAACATGCAGTGTAATTCCAAGTAAAACAGGATCCTACTTGGGGATACAAATGTATATGTTAAAATGTAAAGAAAGGCAAGGGACTTATAGACTCCAAATACAGGGTAGCGTCAACTGCGGCAGGGGAGGAAATGGGATAGGATACAGAGGAGACCACAGGGGAACTTCAAAGGTGTCAGCAAAGTCCTTTATCTTAAACTCCAAGGTGAGTATACAGGTGCTAGTGTATTGTGACACCTTATACCTTACACGAATTTTAATGTTCACATTATCTACTCAGTAGTTAATAAAACTGAAATATGATTATACTACCACAACCTTAAGACATTTGAGCACTAAAAATGAAATTGTAGGGTTGCTACAAAGTTTCCAGCATGTTCTAGAACACACACGTTCTAGGCTCTAAGTACCCAGCCTCGGATGAACCTACTGCACCACTTCCTGGCCAGTCTCCAAAGACTGGACTACACAAATAGGACTCTGACTCACAGCGCTGTGCCACCACGATTCCTGAAGTCAAAGCAGAAGGGGTCTCTGTGACGGTGTCTTCACGCTATGCCATGTTAACAAACAGGGTCTAAGATATATCACATTTTTCTCTAATTGCTCTATAAGCTCCTTTCTAAAAATTCCATCTATTGACTCTTCAATTTCTTCAATCATTAAGCTTTGTGCTTAATGATTACTCTAAACAACTTGATTTTACCTATTTGTTCAAACACTGTTACAATTCTGGTACAAGAATAAGTAATTTGGAACAAGTCCTCCATATGCCCAACAACATATCCCAAGATTACGTAAAGTTAACCTCCGAAAAAGAAAAAAATAATCTGATTTTGCTACTACATTAATGCATATAAGCCCAGAGTTAAATAAACAGAAAAACATCTCTCTCCACAGCTAACAAAAGCAAAAAGACATAAATTTCAAGTAATTCACACTGATATTTTTGCTATAAAGACCTGGAATCAATTTATCAGACTCTGAGTCCAAGAAAAAAATATTTGTTAAAAAAATCATAAGGTATTCCAATTATAATGGCAGCATAGGCAAACACGGCTTGCCTCCTCACAAAACCACATCAAAGTTACAATTAAAATATAGAACAGCCATTGCAACCACCAGATATCCAGTTGAACATAAGTCTAACTACGGAATTAAAGAAACCACATCCATTTAGACTGGTAGGAGGGATGAACACCGGGAAAGGGCTGGTCCCACATCCATGTGTGGTAGGTAAAAAGGGGGTATCTGAGAGGAGTATCTCAGGAACAAGGAGTCCCAGCCCTATGCCAAGGTCCCCAGCCCAGGGTTCCAGTGCCAGGAAGATAAGTCCCCACAATTTCTGGCTGCAAAAACCAGTGGAGACTCAGTCAATTGAAGAAATTTCTGGAATCCCAAGCAGTTCCTCTTAAAGAACCCACACATGGACTTAATCTGACTCATTCCCTCTGAGCTCCAGCAGCGGAGTAACAGCGTAAAAGGCACCAGTGGCACCCAGGAAGAAACTGAAGTGTCCGGCATCAAGGAGAAAAGTGGGAAACAGCCTTC